>VMDO01026671.1:0-26378 GCA_007922755.1 Pedetes capensis | reverse complement strand
CCCGCTGCTGGCCACTGTGTAGCTCCTCTGAAGCCCAATCCCTAATTTCAGTGTACGCCTAGTTTCTTTCTTTATCTCTCAAACTAAATTATCTGTTTCTATTTATTCAATTTGTGTTTTAAACCCCTAATCGAGGCTTCTTATTGCTCCGGGACAGAAGGTGTGTGTTGTCTGTCCGCCATCTTGACTCCTCCCCCCTGTAGGTGTTGTTTTAGCACTTTTGTTAAAAAGACTACCTTTGCTCCATTTTATTGCTTTTGATTCTTTGTAAAAAATCAGTTGACTATATTTGTGTGTGTCTGTTTCTGGGCTGTCTATGCTGTTTCTTTGCTTTACTTGTCTGTTCTTTCTCCAATACCATACTGTCTTGATTACTGTATTTTTATAGTATCTATTCAAATTGGGTAGTGTCAGTCTTTCAACTTTATTCTCTTTCAGTGTTTGTTCTCTTTCTGAATTGTTTTGCTTCCTTTGCCTCTCTTTATAAACTTTAGAACCAGGAAAGGGGGTATATCTCTATGGTAGAGTGCTTTCCTAGAATGTGCAAGGCCTTGGCCTACATCTCCAGAACCACAAAAACAAACAAAAAACCAAACTTTAGAATCAGTTTGTTGATATCCATGAAATAACCTGCTGGGTTTTTAATTGGGATTTCATTTAATTTATAGATAAGTTGGGAAAACTGTTATCCTAACAATATTGAGTCATGGGATATCTCTCCATTTAGTTTATCCTTTTGTACCTCAGAGTTTGTACATATTTTGTTAAACTTATACTCAACTGTTTGATTTTCTAGTGCTAATATAAATGATATTGTTTTTAATTTAAATTCTACTTGTTGGTTAATAGCAAATAGTAAAGGAATTGACTTTTTTGTATTAATTTTGTATCCTGTACTCCTACAATGATTATTTCTTAGTTCCTGGAATATTTTTATTGATTGTTTTAGATTTTCTACATAGATGGTTATATTGTATGTGAATAGTTTTATTTCTTCCCAATCATTATAGCTAGGGCTTTCAGTATGATGTGGAAAAGCAGTGTTGAGAGGGAATGTTGCTACCTTGTTCTTGATATTAGTAGCAAAGCTTTGAGTGTCTCACAGTCAACTATGTCAAGTGTAAGGTTTTTGGTTTTTTGTTTTGTTTTTTTTAACAGATACTATTTATCAAATTGAGAAAGTTCCCTGCTATTCCCTGTTTCTTGAGTTTTTATCATGAATGGCTTCGTTGGTTTTTGTTAAAAGTTTTTCCTGCATGTATTGATACAATCATGTGATTTTTCTTTTTTAGACTATTGATGTGATAGATTACATTAATTGGTTTTTTTATTTTTGCAGTCCTGTGGGACTGAACCCAGGGCCTCACACTTTGCAAACTTTCTGCCACTGACCTTTATCCCCAGCTACATTTTTATTTTAAAATTGAGACAGAGTCTCTTTAAGTTACACAGGCTGCCTCTTGCCTTGTACATATGAGCCTTCTGCCTCTGCCTCCTGATCATGGAGATTACAAACATGTGCTACCATACCTGGCTCACAGTAATTGATTTTTAAGTATTGAGCCAATTTTACATACCTGGGATAAATCTCTCTTGACTGTGGTGTATAATTCTTAAACACATTGTTGGATTTGAGTTGCTAATATTTTGTTGAGGATCTTTGCATTTATGTTTATGAGAGACATTGAACTGTAGTTTCCTTTTCTTGTAATGTTTTGTTTGGTTTTGGTGGTAGGGTAAAGCTGTCTTCATAGAATAAATTAGGAAGAATTCTTTTTGCTTTTATCTTCTGAAAGAGCTTATAGAGAGTGAGTATAATTTCTTCCTTAAATGGTAGAATTCATCAGTGAACCCATCAATGCTTGGTGCTTTCTGTTTTGGAAAGCCATTAATTGTTGATTCAATGTCTGTAATAGATATAGGCCTATTCAGTTTGTCTATTTATTCTTACTTGGGTTTTGGCAGAATGTCCTTTTTTTTCAGTACTGGATTATTGAACCCAGGGGCTCCATGCATACTAGGCAATTGCTGTACCACTGAGCTGCATCATCAGCCCCTTTTAATTTTTTTTTTTTTTTTTTTTTTTTTTAGACAGGGCCTCACTGGGTAGGCTCCTTTGGCCTCAAACTTGTGATCCTCCTGCCTTACCTTCCTAGGTCAATGGGATTATAGATATGCTCCACAGTGCCCAGCTTAGACTGTTCCTTTTATTTATTTATTTATTTATTTATTTCAGTACTGGGGATTGAACCCAGGACCTCAAGCATGTTAGACAAGTGCTGCCTTCCCCGAGCTCAGCCTCTAGGCCTGGGGTTGGCACTGGCTAGGGAGGAACCAGCACTCAGGAGCCTGGTGGTCCTGGCGGCACAGCCTCTGGGGCACCTCTCTCACTTTGTAGAAGATGACCACCTCCCTGTCCCCAGACCATGTCTCCCTTTTGGACAGCTCTGGTCCCTGATGAAGCTCCAACTCTCCAATGACACATTTATGGAAATGATATCTAAACTGCCTCAGCCTGGCCTGCCTGTAGCTAGTGCAACTCAGTTGGGTGAGTGTAACCTTAGGCTCCCAGACCATCACTGGCCTTGGGGATAGTGGCTTCAGCCCAAGCCCCTTTAAAAAAAGTTTTTTAAAAAAATTTTGAGATGACCCCAGCTGTACCACTGTGGTGCCCGATCCTGTCAGATCTTGGAAGCTAAGCAGAGCCAGGCCTGGTTAGTACTTGGATGGGAGACCACCTGGGAAAACCAGGGGCTGTAGGCTTGGGAGAATGACTTGGCAGTCCACTCCCAAAAAGCAATCAGCCATTGAAAACCCTATGAATAGCAGAGAAACACTACAACAATATTTGCCCTGTTGTATGTAGGGTCGCTATGAGTTGAGCACCGACGTGACAGCACCTAACAACAATTTTGAGATAAGATCTTGCTAAGTTGTGCAGGCTGTGACCCCTGACCTCACACCTCTGATACTTCTGCTTTAGTTTCTCAAATATCACATTTTGTATTTTAAGGAATTGATTTGTCATCATCTGGATCTTAAATTTCCTCCAAAAGCTCATGTGTTGAAGGCTTAGTTCCCAGCTCACAGGGCAAATGGGAGATGGTGGGAACTTTAGGAGATGGGGCCTAGTGGAAGGAACTTAGGTCATGACAGTGTGCCCCTGTTGGCTGTATTGGTATCCCACTACCTTCCTCTCTCTCTGCTTCCCAGTTGCCATCAGGCAAGCTGCTTTGCTCCACCAGCTTGAATTCTACCATGATAGTCTGACTTGTCACAGGCCCAAAGTGACAAGGCCAAGCAACCATGGACTGAAACTTTTGAAACTTTGAGACAAAATAAATCTTTCCTCCTTATAAATTGATTATTTCGGGGATTTTGTCACAATGATAGAAAGTTAACATGTGGCCCATTTTGTTTAGGTCATCAAATTTGTGGGCATGGAGTTGTTAATGGTATTCATGTTTTATGCTTTTAATGTCTATGAGAACTGTAGCGACATCCTTTCTTTCATTTCTGGTATTAGTAATTTTTGTCTTTCCATTTTATTTCTTAGCCTGTCTTGAGGCTTTTGATTTTTCCTTTTCAATGGCTGATTGTTTTTTTGGGAGTGGGTTGCTGGGTCTTTCTCCTAAGCCTACAATATCTAGTGTTCCCAGGCAGTCTCCCATCCAAGTACTAACCAGGCTCGACCCTGCTTAGCTTCCAAGATCTGATGGGATCGGATGCCACAGTGCTATGGCTGCAGGCTTCTAATACCTGAAGGTTTGTCATCAAGTTATTTATTTGGGCCTTCCCTAACTTTTGGGTAGGCACTCATAGCCATAAATTTCCCTTGTAGAACCCTCTTACACTGCTGGTGGAGTTGTAAATTGGTTCAACCACTCTGGAAATCAATATGGAGGTACCTCAGAAAACTAAAACTAGGTCTACTATATGACCCACTTATACTACTATTGGGAGTATACTCAAAGGGAGATGAATCATCATACCACAGAGACACCTGTATCTCAATGTTCAATGCAGTACTTTTCACAATAGCAAGGATATGGAATCAACCAGCGTGCCCATCAACAGACGAATGGATAGAAAAATTATGGTACATATACACAAAGGTGTGGGGTGTTGCCCTGCCACTGGATTCACTCTGGCCAGGAGTGGGAACCAGCTGCTGAGAACCTGCCATCTGGTGAGGGGGAGCAGAGCACCAGAGAACCTTGCCACCCGGAAAGGAGGCTTATGCCCATGCCTACTCTGAGAAGCCTTGAGAAAGGCAGGCTCAGAGGTTTATGCCCACGGCAGCTCCTTGCTTCTTTCTTCCCAGTGCTCTGCTCTAACAGCTCTTTATTGCTTGTCTGTCCCGGTTGATGGAATGGACCCCAACTGCTCTGTGTTCCCAGGCAGTCTCCCATCCAAGTACTTATATCCTTATATCCTTATATCCCTATATCCTCTCCAGGGGCCAGCTAGGGACCAATCAGAGGCAGTCACCCCATATGGGTCTTGGCCAATCAGGGATATATGCAAATTTGGGCTTGTAAAAGCAACCAATCAGGGGTTGTTTCCAAATGGTTCAATCAGGGGTCATTTGTTGGTTTGGAAATAGCCAATTGGCGTTGAGGGGTCTGAGGAGAGGGATTGGACGGCAGTGCCATCTTTGGAAGCTGAACGACCCGGAATTCTCAGATGTTGGGCAAAGGTGATTGCCTGGAGAACAAGCCTCAGACCTCTGAGTGGGCCTAGATAGGCCCTGGGGTGAACTGCCTCTCTAGGCAGTGCCCTACACGAAGGAATACTACTCAGCAATAAAAAAGAAAAAAGAAAAAAAAATGTCATTTGCAGCAAAGTGAATGGAATGGGAGAAAATTATCTTAAGTGAATGAACACAAGCCCAAAAAGAGAAATATCACATATTCTTGCTCATATGTGGGAGCTGAATCAAACTTAAAAGAAGGAAAAAATCCTGTACATAAACTGGAACATAATAAAAAGCTCATGTAACTTTAGCGTAGAAGGGACAACTTAAGGAGTAGAAAGAAGGAGGGGGGGATCTAGTAAAAGGAAGCAATGATGGGAGAAGATGGGAGGGGGAGGAGGGCCAATGAAGAGCGAGGAAGGAGAGGTCAACCTTAAAGTAAACAGCCCAACTTTAATAGCTTGGGAAAGAATAACAATAATAGCAAAGGATGGCAATAATGCAAACGGACTAGATTACTCATGTAATGCTGCTGAGAATGTAAAAAGATAGATCTCTATAGAAAAAAGTGTGGACTTAAAATCAGGATGCACATATATAGATAAATATTCCCACAAAAAGACAAAGAAGTAGAAAGGAGGCAGATCGGGGAGGAGGGGCATGAGAGGATAAGGGGGAAGTTATGTGAGCAATGTACAATGAAATGCATATGGAAATGTCACAATGAAATACATGTCAGAATGAAGCCCATTAAATTGTACATTTAAAATTTCCATTAAAAAAAGTTTCCCTTGTAGAACTGCCTTTACTGTATCCTAAAGGTTTTGGTAGGTTGCATTTCATTTTCATTTGATTATAGGAACTTTTTCCTTTTTTTTTTTTTGTGATTTCTTCAATGACCCATTGATCATTCAGAACTATGTTATTTAATTTACATGTATTTGTAACTTTCTTATAGTTTCTTTTGCTATTGATTTCTAGTTTTATTCCATTGTATCTGATATGATACAAGGGATGACTTCAATTTTTTTGAATTTGTTGAAGCTAGTTTTTGTGAACTAAAATGTGACCTATTTAAGAAAAAATTCCACGTGGTGCTGAGAAGAATGTGTATTCCACATTTGTTGGGTGGAATATTCTGTAGGGTGTGTCAAATCTATGGTTTCTTTGTTGATTTTTTTTTTTAAATGAACTATCTATTGATGAGAGGGGGATATTGAAATCACCCATAATTATTGTACCTGGACCTATTCTTTATAGGCAGTAATATTTGTTTTATGAAGTTGGGTGCACCAGTGTTCCATGTATAAATATTTACTATTGTTATCTCTTCTTGGTTGATTGTTCCCTTTATTAATATGTAGTGGCCTTCTTTGTTCCTTCTGACTAATTTAAAATTGAAGTCAAGTTTGTCAGGTATCAGTGTAGTACCCCTGCTTTTTTTGGCTTCCTTATGCTTAATATATCATTTTCCAACCTTTGATTTTCAGTCTGTGTGCTTCCTTTCAAATGAAGTGAGTCTCTTGCATTCCATGAATGGAAGGATTTTCTTTCTCGATCCAGTTGGCTAAATGGTGTCTTTTAAGTAGAGAGTGATGACCATTAACATTTAGGGTTATTATTGAGAGGTCTTTGGTGCCTAACATAATTTTTGGTTGCTTTTCTAGTAGGTTTGAGTGTTGGCTTGTCCTTTACTTTGTCCCCCATTCATATTAGAGTTTTGTTGGTTTTTGTACTTGCTTCTTTCGTAGTTTTCATCTGTTCAAGTGATTCTCTCATGGAATTTATTCATTCTTGTAGTCTCACATTTGTTTTTGTCTTTCTTCTGTTTGTAGGATTTCCTTTAGCATTCTCTGCAAAGTTGGTTTGATGGTCATGAATTGCTTAAGTTTGTGTTTGTCATGGAAGATTGTTATTTCTCCATCTATTTTAAAGGCTAATTTTGCTAGTTATACTATTCTTGGTTGACACTTATTTGCTTTCAGCCCTTGAAATGTATCAGTCCAAGCTGGGTCCAATGGCACACACCTGTAATTCCAGCTACTCAAGAGGTGGAGGCAGGAGGCCAGAGGTACCCTACATCACTTAGAGAGACCCTATCTTTAGGTAAAAGATAATAAAAGGGCTAGAGTGAAGCTCAGTGGTAGAACACTTGCAGAATATGTACAAAGCTCTGGGTTCATCACCTACTACTGCAAACAAAGCAAAAAAGTAAACGGAAAAATCTATCAATCCAAGTTTTCCTTGCTTTTAGGGGTACTGTTGAACAACGTGATATTATCGTGATGGGTTTACTTTGTAGGTAAGCTGATATTTTTCTCTTGCAGCCTTTAAAATTATTTCTTTGCTTTGTAGTTTTAGTGTTCCAACTGTAATGTGAGGATCTGTCCTGGTCCAATTTATTTGGAGTTCTAGATTCCTATGTTGTTTGCATGTCTCTTTCTTTTCCTAGGTTTGGGAGGTTGTTGTTTTTTTTTTTTTTCTGTTTCATTGAATAAGTTTTCTATGCCTCTAGTTTTAGTTTTTGTTCCTTCTTGTACATCCTGAATTCTTAGGTTACATTGTTTTGTCTTATTCCAAACTTCTCATAATTGCGGTCATGTTCTTTCATTATTTTCCTCCTTCTTAGTGTCTGAGTAAATTAGCTCTTTGACTTTGTCTTCTGTCCCCGATATTCTGTCTTCTGTTTGATCCAGTTTGTTTGTGTTACTTTCTACTGTAATTTTTATTTGATTGATTTTGCTATTCAATTCCAGTATTTGTTTGACTTTTTTTCAAGATCTTGATTTGTTTGCTCAATTTTTCTTCTAAATCAGACACTTTTCTGTCAAGTTTCTCTATTTCATTCATCTGCATAATTTTTCCTTTGAGGTCATTTATTAATTTCATAAGTAGAATTTTATATTGTTTAGCATTACAAGCATTTTGATACCTTTGATTTTAGTTATTGAAGGGTTATGGTCATTAGAGGGATTCTCTTTGTCTTGCTTTTTCATATTTCTTATGGTTCTAGGTTGCGTTAGAAAGCTGCTCTGCCCTCTCTGAGGACCTGGGTTCAATCCCTAGCACTGAAGAAGAAGGACATAATGACGCACTCCTGATATAATCCAGAAACAATCAGCCATTGAAAACCCTGACTCAAGGGCACCCAACAGCAACAACAATGGAGTGACACAGTTAATTTGGGGTGGAGTTTAGCTCAGTTGGAACACAATTAATTTGGGGTGAGGTTTAGCTCAGTTGTTAGAGTGCTGCTCTGCACTTTCTGAGGACCCAGGTTCTATCCTCACCACTGCAAAAATTGGAGAAGGGCATGGCAATCCACTTTCGAAAACAATCCTGATACAATCAGCCATTGAAAATCCAATGAGTGCTGTTATGAGTCAGACCCAGCTTGATATAATCTAACAACATTGTTCTAAGTTTTGTTTTGGGCATTTCTTAGTATGGTTATCTCTTCCTTATTTATTTGGAGATCTTCTTGGTGAAAGTTTTATTTTATTATTATTTTTTTCTAGATATTGAGCCATGCTGTCACTCAGAGCAGACAAAACAATCTGATGCTGTACTAATAACTTCAACCAAAATCACATTTATAATTAGAGTTAATTAATTTGGGCCAGATATTGCTTCAGAAATTACTTGTGGAAAGGAATTGGTAGGCATAGTGATGAGTAAGTTTTGGGTTTAGGTATTTATTGTAGTAAGAGATATTTATAGCAGACTGATAGTAGGAGTGAAGGAGAGAGGTGAGGAAGGAGGAGGGGCAAGAACTGGATGAAATAGGAGTAAATAAGAATATCCCCACTAACCAGTGGTGCTGACCTATGGATGAAAAACAAATCACCTGCACACAAGAAGGAACGTGTAAGAAGAGACTTAGGGGTGGGGAACTACTGTTTCCCCGAGCTGTGAGGTCTGCTCATATTTATTGAGAAGTTAACATTACACCAACGTATCTCTCAGCAACAAAGGAAGGGCAGTGGTTAGCTTTTATTTTGGGCGTGCATGTGGGTGAGCGTGACTGAGAATAATCTTTAACCATAAGGTAGTGCACCTGAGCCAGTACACATGGGAACAAAGGTCTCGGGATGGAAGGTATGTGTGTAGCTTCCATAATGATGGCTAGGGGGAAATCACAGAATGAAGGCATGCTTTCAAGAGAGAGCAATAAGGGGAAGGGTGCTTTCACCCATGCACAGAAGCTAGAGCTTTCTCATGGCTTCTTTCCTTAAAGTTTCTCAAGCCATTCTGCCATATTGTCTACTACATAAGAACAGGAGGCAAGAAGGAGAGTGTTGGAAAGTTGGGAAGAAGAGAGCTGAGAAAATTATATCTGTGTATATACTGTATTAAAATGTATTTAAGATTATACACAAATTATAACTGGTAAAACCAATATAAGCATATGAATTCTCTTTTCTTTTTTCTCTTTTCTTTTTTAAACAAATAGATTTGGAAAGTATTACTATGAAATAACTAAGGATGATTTAGTTATCCTTAGTAAAATAGTTAAGGATTTGATAAGTGAAAAGAGTGGTGGTTGTTGTTAGGTGCTGTTGAGTTGAGTCCAACACATAGCAACCTTATATACAACAGAAAAAAAACACTTCTCTATTATTCATAGGGTTTTCACTGGTGGATTGTTTCGGGGGTGGGATGCTGGTTCCTTTTCCCGTTTTTGCAGTGCTAGGAATTGAACTCAAAGCCTCAGAGAATACAGAGCAAGCACTTTACCAACTGAGCTATCCCCAGACCAAAAAGGGTTGAGGAGGATAAAATTTAAAGAGAGAAAGAAGGAAAAAACAAGAATAAGAACAACAACAACAAAACCCTAAAACCAAACAAGCAAAACCAAACCAAAACATACAAACATACAAACAAAAAACAACAGTACACAGTACTAGCCACAACAGTTTCTTTTAGACTTAGGCCTTCTCAGGAAGTCTTGCCTACCAGCCAGTTGTCTTCCCATGGAATTTATAGCAGTGGTCACAGCCACTGCTGAAAGTAGTCTTACAAACTACAGGCTGGGCCTCTGAGTTGCCCAGTTTTGTATTGAACACACATATGCCTTCCCTCAGCTACCCTCACAGCCATAGGTGCTATGAAAGTCCAGTTCACTAAGAACAAGTGTGTCCTGTCAGTTTCCTAATTGCCCAGGGACTGCACGTTGGCAGCTTCCCAGCAGCTGGGACCCCTTGTGCCCAGGTGCTGAACCATCCCTGGTCTTCTGGTGGGTGTTGCAGATACTGTCTGCTCTGTGGGGGTAGTCCTTTCCAGATGCTCAACACCACTTTCTCTTGTGCCCAGATGCTGCACTGTCCCTGCCATTCTAATGGAAGTTACAGATGCTGTTTGCTCTCTGTGGTTGTCCTGTCCAGATGCTCAGCACCACTGCTTTCATTGTTGTTATTCGGTGCCATCTGGTTGGTTCCAACTCAGAGTGACCCTGTGTACAACAGACAAAACACCACCTGACACCGTGCCATGCCTGGCCCTAATGTCAGTGCTTCTTTGCTAGTAGTAGTGTTTTCAATGGCTGATTGTTTTGGGAGTGGGCTGCCAGGTCCTTTTCTTAAGTCAACAGCACCCTGTATTCCCAGGAAGTCTCACATTCTAGTACTAAGCAGGCCCTTTGAGATCTGATGAGATAGGACACCAGAGTGGTACTACTTTTGAGGGATAAAATTTAAAGAGAAGGAAAGAAAAAAAAAAAAACAAAAAACCAACCCCAACCACCACCACCACAAGAAAACCAAACAAAACAACAAAACAGACAAAAAAGATAAGAAAAAAGGAAATGAACACATAGCACTATCCACAGCATTCTCTTTTAGGAGTCTGGGAGTCTTTCATAAGGGGCCTTCCCAGAAAGTCCTGCCTACCAGCTGCCTGCCTTCCAACAGAATTTGTCTTTTGTAGTAACCAAAACAACAACAACAAAACAACAGCAACAACAACAACAACAACAAAATGCCACTGCTGAGATTATTCTTAAAAACTGCAGGCTAGACCTTCAAGTCACCCAGCCCATGTAGACATTTGTCTGCTTCTCTGAGGCTGCCCTCATGGCTGTGGGCGCTAGGAAAGTACAGATCACAGAGAACGAGCAGGTCTTGTTAGTTTCCCTGCCTGAGTCTTCCCCAGTTGTATAGATATCACATGCTACCTGCTTCCCAGCAGCTGATGCCACTTATGGCTCTGCTGTCTCTGTTGCTCTGGTGGAGGTTGCAGATTCCGCTTTCAGCAGGCAGTCTTCCCCACTACCTTCTCTGTCTTGGAGACTGGTGCAGGCCTACACACTCACCCAAAGCCTGAGTAACTTTCTTGCTCACTGCAGGTGTTCAGAAACTGCTGCTGCCTATGATCTGTTCTGAGAATTGGCACTTACTCTCTTTATGGTGCAGCTGATCAAGTGTGGGCATACTATCCCAACCCCTCTGTCTGCATGCAGGTCAGTGAATACAGTGTGCTAAGGAATCTCCTCCTTTGGCTCAGGAGCCTGATCATGTGTTGGGGTTAAACTATCTGTGTCTCTTCTGGGTGGGGGAACTCATCCTTCAATATAGTGACACAAGGCTGCAGCTGATTCCACTGACCTCTTCATACTGGGGGGTTATTCTGCTTTTTGCTTGCTGTGGGCAATCAACCTGCTCCCCTGTGATTTCCACTGTTCTCCTAAAATCCTATGCTCAGAACAAAGCCCACAACATCTCAATCCTGTCTCTTTTGTTTCTGCCAGTCACATGGCTGCATTCATTCAGCAATCTTAACCAGAAGTCTTCAATAAGTTTTTAAGGACCCTAGGATATCATTGGACCAAAGGTCTGTAATTAATTCAGTTTAGATCAGAAGCTCCTACCATGCTGATAAAATGGTTAGATGGATGGGTTTCCCTTGAACATCGTATTTATTTTGCCTTAAAAATGTATAGCCCAGCCTCTCTCTCTCTCTCTCTCTCTCTGTCTCTCTCTCTCTCTCTCTCACACACACACACACACACACACACACACACACGCACAAGTGTATATGCATATGGAGCAGGGGTAGCCAAGTCTGTAAATCTCTTGGAAAAATAATCCAATACACAGTAGAGTATGGTGGGGTATGTCTGTAGTCCCAGTGACTCAGGAAATGGAGGCAGGAGGGTCATGATTTGAAGCCAGAGGCAGCCTGTATAATTTAGTGAGACCTTATCTCAAAATAAAAAGAGTTAAAAATGGACTGAGTTGCAGCCCAGTAGTAGAACACTTACAAAGTATGTGTGAGTTCCTGGGTTCAACTCCCAAATACTGCAAAATAATAATAATAATAATAATAATAGAAAAATAAAAAAATAAAAAGGTAGATAATAATCAAATAAATAATCAAATAGATACCTACTATCTGGAAATTGGAGATATGGAATTGAGCTAATATGGTGGTAATGGTTCAGTCATCTACAGACTATATATGGTTTTAGGGATTGTAGTAGAGTTCTTGAGAGAAATACAACCAATAGGAGATACGTGTCTCTACCTTGCACTCAGCAGATTGTCTTCTATAATTGTGTGAGCCCATTCCCTATGATAAAAGTCATGATATACATATAGTAAGGAGGGAAATCTAGGTTACTCAATCCTATCTAAATTCTAATCTCTTCTGGAAACACAGACACTCCAGGAAATGTTTAATCAGATATCTCTGGGCATCCCTTGGTTCAGTCAAGTAGATGTGTTAAAAATAACCATTCCAGGGATGTTGCATATCTCAGTAGTTTCTGGTCTCATGTATATACAAATTTGTTTATGTGGCCTTGAGGCATATTGTTCAGACAGGAGAATGAAAACAGGAGAATGAAACATTCTCCTCGTTTTAGTCAGATATTAAATCATTTGCAGTTCTAGGGATTTTGAAGCCTACATATATTCAATGTACCTGTTATAGTCACATTTTCCAATATTTGTTAAACTACTCTACCTTTTGTTTAGGGTGTACTCGTTGAAATCAATCACCTTGTCCTTTGTAGCTCTTGACTTAGAACTTGATGTTTGTGAAAGATGCTAGATTGATATCCTAGAAATTTAAACACTGTGCGACTATGGGTAACAACAGTGTCAACTTCCCAGATCCTGCTCTTTTCATGTATTTTGATCTTGATCTATAGGAATAAAGCTCTTCTCAGAGATTATCTCATTTCTTTTTTCTACTGTTGTGAGTGAGTGTTCATATTCAAAGGTTGCCTTTTTAGGATCAAATTTAGCCTCTTTAGAAAGTTGAACAATCATATTACCTTTTTTGTTCCTCTTTCTTTGTTTTTATTGTTCAGACTTGAATTGGTCATTTAAGACTAAGGCCCTGATGGATTATTAATTGTGTAAAGAAACCAGACCACTGGTTGGTTTCGCGGTTCTAATGACACTCTTCCTTTCTGTTCTCATTCTTTACACAGATTTCTTTTTGTTGATGAATGATAATAGCTACCATTTTTTGAGCACTGTGTATTAGGTATTACATCTGCACAAGGAATTTCTTATAAAATTATTCATATAAAGTAACATTTTTCATTGTTAAAAATATCCTACAAAGTATAGTTTTCATATAAATTATAAAGAAATTGAGGCTCAGAGGGGTTAAGTAACTTGCTGAAGATAGTAGCAGCTGTTAAATACTAGAGCATGAATTCAAACTTAAATCTGTCTTTCCACTAAGCTCCACTGACTACTCATTAAAAATGTTCATTTGGATTAAACATCCTGCAGGTATATTATGTATTGGTGATGGTTGATTTGAAATTCCAATCCCACTTTTGCCAGATAATGTATTATAGTATTCATGTTCTTGAATCATACTTTTTCTTTTTTTAAAAATAAACCAGCAAACTAATAAGAACTTTTCAGAGATGTGATTATAGAGAGTACAAAACCTTGATTAAACATGATTTAAATTTGTACTGTTCTTCAGTATGAAAATCACTAATTTATGTTGGAATTAATAAAATTTGAAGTTGTAAATACCTTGAAGTTTGAGCAGTCATAGCATAACTCTTGGGCTTCTTTGTATGGAAACTTCCTAGGTGGAAGTGCTTTCAAAGTAATTCCCTTAGTTATTTCAATTTGTATCACAGGTAGTTAGTGGGTACTTATTCTGTGCCATAATGGTGTCATATGTCAGAGAGATAATGATAAAAACACAGGAGCAATTCCTATCCTGAGAAACCTTAAGAGCCTGGAAGGAGAGACAGTAAAAAAAAAAAAAAAATTATGAATAATGAATCACCTGGTAAGTGCTATGATAATGGTAAGAGTATAGAATAAAGAATAGGCACCTATCCCAGACCTAGATCAAAAGGGCTTCTTATAAGAAGTGATGTATATAGGATAATGAAGATAAGTCAGAGTCAAGTAACAGTGGCAGGGGCAGAATATTAAACTATTCAGGGCCTAAATAATAACATGTGAAGGCTTTTTAAAAAAAATTAACTTACAGTGCTGGAGGTTGAATTCAGTGCCTATTTTTTAAAAATACACGATTATGTTATTTATAAATATAATTCATATATTATTCATATATTCATATAAAATTAACTTTTTAAACTGTACATTCAATGATTTTCAGTGTATTTGTTGTGCAACCATCACTACTGTCTAATTTCAGAACATTTTCATCACCCTAGAAAGAATCCTTGTACCTATTAACACTCCAATTCCTCTTTCCTCCAGCCCCTGGGAACCACTGTCCTACTTTTTTGTCTCCATGGATTTGCCTATTCTGAACATTACACACTAATAGAACCATACAACATGTAGTGATGACTGGCTTTTTTTTACTTAGCATAACATTTTCTTTATATTTTATTTTATTTTAATTATTATTACTTTTGAGACAATGTCTTGCTCTATTGCCCAGGCTGGCCTCAAACTCATGTTCCTCCTGCATCATCCTCCCAAGTGGTGAATATAGAGGCGTGTACCACCTTGCTGTAACTGGACACTCGGGTCCTTAGCCCATTACCCTCCAGAGAAAAGCTGTTGTTGTTAGGTGCCATTGAGTCGAGTCCGACTCATAGCGACCCTCATAGGGTTTTCAATGGCTGACTGTTTCGGGATTGCCTCGGGAGTGGATCGCCACGTCCTTCTCCCATTTTGCGGTGCTGGGAATCAAACTCGGGACCTCAGAGACTTCAGAGCAGCGCTCTACCAACTGAGCCAAATCCCAGAGAAAAGTTAGGCAATCAAAAATTGGTAAAGAAAAGTGGTTTATTACAGTTTGGCCAAGCTGGGGAGAGAAAAAGATTCTGAGTTTCTTTCCACTTTTCCTATAGTAGTGCTATAGTTTTGTAGAAAGGCTGAAACAGAGCTGGGCGAGGTGGTGGCTTGGGAGGTCTGGCGGCTCAGGAGGCAGAGGCAGGAGGATCGCAAGTTCAAGACCAGAGGCAATCTGTGTAATTTAGCAAGACCCTGCCTCAAAAAGTGAAAAACAAACAAACAAACAAACAAACGGGCTCTAGGCAGCAGCTCAGTGGTCCAGCACTTGCAAAGCATGCAAGTGCGAGACCCTGGTTCAACCCCCAGTACTGAAAGAAAAAAAAAAAAAGCAAGTGTGTATAAAATTTTCTTGTGAATTGTTACTTCAAGCTTGTGTTTCTGGAGATTGATTGGGTTCAGCCAAGTGCTTCTGTTTTAGGGTCTTTATGCAGTTGTGTTTGAGAGAATGAGTGAGAGTTATCTTGAGGCTTGCTCATTCGCATATGTAGAAACTTATGGGCCAGATCACCTACTTGTGGCCTCTATTAGTTTTGCATTGCTGTGACCAAAATACCTAACAGAAACATCTTAAGGAATGTTTGGCTTATGGTTTCAAAAGATTAGTCCATGTTGAGGAGGAAGGCATGGTGGATCAGTTGACAGGAACATGTGGTGGAGGAGAGCAGTTCACATCACAGAAGAACAGGAAGGAGAGGGAGGCCAGAACCAGGCCTCACCCTTCAGTACCTGTAGCCAGTAACCTACTTCTGCTATCTAGGTCCTATATCCTAAAGGTTATACTGCCTCCCCAAATAATACCACTAGCTGGTAAATAATTCTAGAGAGAGAGAGAGGGAGAGGGAGAGGGAGAGGGAGAGAGAGACGGGGAGAGAGAGGGAGGGAGGGAGGGGGAGAGAGAGAGAGGGAGAGAGAGAGAGGTAGTATGGGAAATACTGTAGCAGCCATTTTTAGAAATATGATTTGCCACACTTACCTGAGTACCCTACACAGACAAAGATAAGTAACTGAAAAAAGGACTTTGGAAGACTGAATGCAGTTTAGCAATAGTGCATTTGAATTTTTTGTCAATTTTCCTAGTAGAAATATTAGGAAGTTTGGCTACTGGGCAGATACTAAATTTGTTCTATGGGGATTAGTATTATTCAGAGCCAAGAAGGTAAACATATTTAACATATTTAACTGAGAATATTTAGGATGTTAGAAACTCTTATCTTTTGTTATAAACATTTCCATATTAGATATTACTGTAACTTGCTTGTGCTTTGTATATTAAATATTAAATATCAATATTTAATATTAATATAATTAAGTAATTAAATATAAATAAATTACAATGTTAAATATTAAATTAATATTAACTATATTAAACATTAAATATTAATATTAAATATGCTTTGATATTAAATATCATCTTTATTCTTTTTATTTTTCCTTACAATATTTTTTTCCCTCAGCATGACCAGGGTGTTGAACCCAGGGCCTCGAGCATACTTTGCAAATACTCTACCACTGAGTTGTGCCCTCAGTTCTCTTTTTAAATTTTTTTATCTTGTGATGGGGTTTCACTAAGTTATACAAGTTGTCTCTGGCCTTAAGCTCTGGATCCTCCTGCCTCAGCCTCCCTAGTTGCTGGGATTACAGATGTGTGCCACGGCACCTGGCTATAAATTTATTTTTAAAAGTAACTTTAGTTTCTTAATTTTATATGCTTAACTCCCATATTGCATTTAAAATGTTAATCTTCCATTATGCATCTCAGGGAAATAATCCTTTAAAATCCTTGTCTTTCCTATTCCCTTTGCTTTCCAATTTTCATATTTTAAAGACAAAATTTAAGTAGGTTGTGTTTTTATTAATTGAAATTCATGTATTCTCAATTCTCTTTCCATTTTTATAACAGTTAAGAAAACTAAAGATTATAGACACTTGAAAAAATTTAAATTATACAAATAATAAATATCTAGAGATTCTGTATTATATTTTAATTTATTTTTTAATACTTGAAAATTTTCTCCAAATATGAGGTCTTACCATTTGCATCATTTTGTAAGTTGTTCTTGTTTCTCTTGACGTTTAGATTTTTCCCAATTTTTTACTATTTTAAACATCAACGTAATAGTTAACATTCATGTTTTGTATTTATTTGGGTATTTCTGTAAGATAAATATTTACAAGGGTGATTAATGTCAGAGGGCTTATGTTTATATAATAATTTTTTTCCAATTATATAAATCTTTGTCATTTTTTTCTTTCCCTCTAGAGAATTTCTGTTTTTTTTTCTTATATTTACTTTTTTTTGTGTTTTCTTCTGTTCATTTTTCTTTTATATTTGCTTACTTTCTCATGTTTCCTTTTTCCCTACAACACACACAGACACACACATATACTCTCACAAATATTCATTTTTTAGGGAATAAGTATTCACCATGAGTTTGATTACTTAAATATGGGACTCATTATTTTATTATTTTATTTTTAAATTTATTTTTATTTATTGATTTATTTTTTTGCAGTACTGAGGGTTGAACCCAGGGCCTTGTGCTTGCATGCTTTGCAAGTGCTGGACCACTGAGCTGCACCCTCAGCCCCCCCCCTTTTTTTTTTTTTTACTTTTTTGAGACAGGGTCTTGCCAAATTACGCAGACTGCCTCTGGTCTCAAACTTGCAATCCTCCTGTCTCCGCCTCCGAAGCCACTGAGATTACAGCTGTGCACTACTGTGCCTGACTTATTTTTTTATTTTTAACACACAAAATAATGGATTTCATTATCACATTTTTATATAAGTATACCATGCACTTTGCTAATATTCATCCCCTACAACTCTCTTTTTCCTGTAGCCATACCACTATGGCATCTGATCCCGTCAGATGTTGGAAACTAAACAGGGTTGGACTTGGTTAGTACTGGGATGGGAGACCGCCTGGGAACACCAGGTGCTGTAGGCTTGGGAGAAGGACCCAACAGCCCACTCCCAAAAAACAATCACACATTGAAAATCCTATGAATAGCAGAGAAGCACTAACAGTACTCTTCCACCTGTTGTACATAGGGTTGCTGTGAGTCGAACACCACCTCCACGGCACCTAACAAGAACAACATTACCCTCTTTTGCTTCTTACTTGTCACCCAAATAGTCCCCCTTTTACTTTAAAGTCTTCATTGTATGTACACACACACACACACACACACACACACACACACACACCTGTCTTAATCTCGATTCTGCATAAGAATGAGAGAACAAGCAATATTTTGCCTTTCTGAGTCTGGTTTTTGTTTAACTTAATGATATCCGTTGCTATCCATTTTCCTGCAAATGACATAATTCATTTTTTTATGGTTGAATAGGACAATATTTTGTATATATACCACATTTTCTTTATCCATTTGTCTGTTAATGGACATGTGGGTTGACTCCGTAGTATGGCTCTTGTGAACAGTGCCACAGTGAAGATGGATGTGCAGGTGAATCTGTGGTATACTGACTTAGATTCCTTCAAGTATATATCCAGAAGTGGTATAGCAAGATTACATAGTAGTTCTACTTATAGGTATTTCTCCTACCTGCCCTAGAAATTTGTGGTTGAACTGAAGACCTCACAGATGTTAGGTAAGTGTTCTACCATAGAGTTGCACGCCCCTAGTCCCTTTTTCAGTTTTTTTTTTTTTTTTTTTTTTACCATGAGACAGGATCTCGCTAAGTTATACAGGCTGCCTCTGGCATTGAACTTGTGATCCTCTTGCCTCCATCTCTCAAGTTGCTGGACATATAAGGGCATGTGCCACCACACCTGGCAAAGGCTTTTTATTTTGAGACATAATCACGCTAAATAGTGCAAGCTGTCTCTAGCTTCAAACTTGTGATCCTTCTACCTCAGCCTCTAGAGTTGCTGGGATTACAGGGATGTGCCATGGTGCCCAGCTATTTTTAGTCTTTTGAGGAACCTCCATACTGGTTTCCATAGTAGTTGCACTAGTTTACATTCCCACCAGCAGTGTATAAGGGTTTCTTTTTTTGTACTGCATCATCAACAACATTTGTTGTTTATTTTCTTGATAGCCCTTCTGACTGGGGTGAGATGAACTCTCTAAATGTAGTTTTGATTTGCATTTACCTAATGGTTAAGAGTCTGCAGCCATAGCACCTTAGCATCCCATCCTCCCTAATCTTGGAAGACAAGCAGGGTTGGCCTGGTTAGTTCTTGGATGGGAGACTACCTGGGAATACTGGGTATTGCAGACTCAGAAGGACCTGGCAATCCACTTCCAAAACAATCTACCATTGAAAACCCTATGAGTAGCAGAGAAGCACTTACACAGTGCTGGGCATGGGAGAGTGTCAGAGAATTTCATTCTGTTGTACCTAGGGTCACTATGAGTTGGACCTGACTTGATAGCACCTAACAACAACAACGACTAAGAATGTTTAATATTTTTTCATGTAGTTATTGGACATTTATACTTCTTTTGACCACTATCTGTTCATTTGCCCATTTATTGATTGAATTATTTATTTTTTTAGTACTTATTCTGGATATTAATCCCTTGTCAAATGAATAGCTAGCAAAGATTGTCTCCTATTCTGTAGGCTACCTCTTCACTATGGTTATTGTTTCCTTTGCCTTACAGAGGCTTTGTAATTTGATACAATCTCACTTGTCAGTACTTGCTATTATTTCATGCTCTATCCGAATCCTTTTCATAAAGTTGTTGCCTATGCTTATATTCTCAGTATTTTCCCTGTGTTTTCTCTAGCAGATCCCTAGCACTGCAAAAATGAGAGGATGTGGCAATCCACTCCCAAAGCAATCCTGAAACAATTAGCCATTAAAAACCTTATAAGGGTCACTATGAGTCAGACACGACTTGATGGCACCTAACAACAACAATAGACCTAGTTTTTGTCTGCTACATGTGGATATCCAGTTTTCTCAGCACCATTTGGGTGAAGAGGCTGTCTTTTCTCCAGTGTATGTTTTTGGCACCTGTATTGAAAATCAGGTGGCTGTAGCTGCATGAGTTTATTTCTGGGTCCTCTATCCTATTACATTGGTCTACATATCTGTTATTGTGCCAGTACTATGTTATTTTTGTTGCTGTAGCACTATAGTATAATTTGGAGTCAAGTATTATGATACCTCCAGCATTACTCTTTCTGCTCAAGATTCCTTGGCTATTTGGATTGTTTTGTGCTTCCATATGAATTTTAAGATTTTTTTCATTTCTATGGAGAATCTTGTTGGAATTTTGATGGGGACTTCATTGAATCCAGAGCTCTCTTTTGGTAATATGGCCATTTTTACAATATTGAGTCTGATGATCCATGAACAAG
Source organism: Pedetes capensis (assembly GCA_007922755.1). Classification (NCBI taxonomy): domain Eukaryota; kingdom Metazoa; phylum Chordata; class Mammalia; order Rodentia; family Pedetidae; genus Pedetes; species Pedetes capensis. The sequence goes on along the minus strand of VMDO01026671.1, from coordinate 6,098 downwards.
GGAGATCTTTAGGAAGCATCCTAGTGTCTTCTTCAATTTCTATCTTCAGTGTTTTAAAGTTTTCATTTTCAAGGTCTTTCAACTCATTGGCTAGGTTTATTCCTATTTTTTTGTGTGTGAGGGGATTTTTGAATGGAATTGATTTTCTGATTTCTTTCTTAGCGTGTTTATTATTGGTATATGAAAAGCTATTGGATTTTGTATGTTTATTTTTTATCCTTCTACTTTGCTGATTTAAGAGTTTTCTGGTGGAATTTTCAGGGTCTTTTTAGGTATGGGATCATATCATTTGCAAATTGACTTCTTCCTTTCCTATTCACATTCCTTTTATTTCTTTGTCTTGCCTTATTGCTCTGGCTAAGAGTTCAAGCAATAAGAGTGGAGAGAGTAGACACTCTTATTTCATTCCTGATGTTAGAGGACATGATTTCTGTTTTCCCCATTAAGTATAATATTGGTTATAGGTTTGTTGTATATAGCCCTAATTGTGTTGAGGTGTGTGTTGGGGTTTAGCTCAGTTGGTAGAGTGCTGCCCTGAACTCTGAGGACCTGGGTTTAATACCCAGCACTGCAAAATTTGGAGAATGATGTAATCATCCACTCCTGAAGCAATCTCAAAACAATCAGCCATTGAAAACCCTATGAGAGTCACTACGAGTTGGACCTGACTCGGTAGCACCTAATAACAACAATGTTGAAATATGTTCCTTCTATTCCCAGTTTCTTCAGGGCTTTTATCATGAAAGGATTTTGAACTTGTCAAAGGTTTTTTCTGCATCTATTGAGATGATCATGTGATTTCTGTTCCTAAGTCTACCTATGGGCTGGGACTTAGCTCAGTTGGTAGAGCACTGCTCTGCAGTCTCTGAGGTCCCGGTTTTGATTCCCAGCACCATAAAAATGGGAGAAGGACATAGCAATCCATTCTTGAACCTCTTCTGAAACAATCAGCCATTGAAAACCCTATGAGGATCACTACGAGTCTTAAACGAATCAACGGCACCTAACAACAACAAGTCTACCTATATGATTTATCACATTTATTGATTTGTGTTTGTGAACCATCCTTGCATCCATGTAATGAGACTTACTTGATCGTAATATGCAACCTTTTTAATGTGTTGTTGAATTTAGTTTGTAGGTCATGATTTTGTGTCTATATTCTTTAGGGAAATTGGTCTATAGTTTTCTGCTTGTTGTTATTGTGTCCTTATCTGGATTTGATATCAGAGTAGTGCTGACTTCCTCCAGTGAAGTCAGTAGCTTTCCTTCTCTTTCTATTTTATGCATAGTTTGAGGAACATTGGTATTCACTCTTTTTTAAGGGTGTGATAGAATTCATCAATGAATCTGGTTCTAGTCTTTTCTTGTCAGGAGACTCATTATTGTTGATTGAATCTTCTGGTTCATTACAGATCTGTTTAAATTGTTTATATCCTCTTGATTTAATTTTATGAGGTCATATATATCTAGGGATTTATCATTTCTTCTAGATTCCTAATTTATTGGAATACAAGTTTTCAAAATATTCCCTAATGATCCTCTGGATTTCAGTGGTATGTGTTATAATGCTCCCTTTTCACCTCTAATTTTATTAATTTGGTCTTCTCTTTCGTTGTCCTTTGGTTAGTTTTGCTGAGGGTTTGCCAATATTGTTTATCTTTTCAAAGAAAGAACTCTATGTTTTGTTGATTTTTCATTTTTCATTTAAAAAATTTGATTTCATAAATTTCCTCCTTGGTTTTTATTATTTCTTTACATCTCCTAGTTTTGGGTTTCACTTGTTCTTTTCTAAAACCTTGAGGTTCATCATGTGCATCAATAAGTTATTTATTTGAGTTCTCTCTGATTTTTTATTTATTTATTTTTTACGGTATTTGGGGGATAAACCTAGGTCCTCACACATACTTTGTGAGTGCTCTGCCACTGGGCTGTAGTTTTTTATCTTGAGACAGTCTCGCTAAGTTACACAGGCTGCTGTCCTTCAACCTGTAATCCTCTGCCTTCTCCTCCCATTGCTGTGTTTACAGGCATGAACCACCAGACTTGGTTCTTGATTGTTTCATGTAAGTACTTATAGCTATTACTATTCCTCTTACAATTGCCTTTTTTGTATCCCAGATACCCTGGTAGGTTGTATTTTCATTTAAATTTATTCTAGAAATATTGTAATTTCCTCCCTGGCCTCTTCAGGGACTCAGTGATCATTCAAGAGAATATTGTTCAATTTCTATGTGTTTGTATACTTTTTGTAGTTTCTCTTGCTGCTGACTTCTAGTTTTGTTCCAGTATGATCTAATAAGAAACAAGAAGTTATTTTTATTTTTTATTTTTTTGGTATTTGTTAAGAATTGCTTTAGCTGGGTACAGTGGCTCATGCCTGTAAAACCAGCAACTAGGGAGGTAGAGGCAGGAGGATCACAAATTTGAGGCCAGAGCCAGCCTGTGCAACTTTGTGAGACCCTGCCTCAAAATAAAAAGTAAACCTAAGTAGAAAAAGATAATGGAGTAAAAAAAAGGGTGAGGGGGCAAGAAGAAAGGGTAATGGGACAAAAGAAAAAAAAATCATGTATGTTGCCCTTATAGCAAAATCAAGATGTGCATGTATAGAGAGATACACTCACAAAAAAAAAACACAAGCAAGTGCAGAGGATAAAAGACAAGCAAATACAAAGGAGACCTGTGGTGGGGAGAGAGAGGTTAGGAGAAGAGAGTCATAAGAGGGTAAGGGAGAAGTGAACATGATCAATGTACAATGAAATGCATTTATGGAAATGTCTTAATGAGTTCCATTAGGTTGTACATTAAAATTATTAATAAAGTTTTAAAAATTAGAAATAAAAAAATGGGCTGGGGGTGCAGCTCAGTGGTAGAGTGCTTACAAAGCATATGTGAAGTCCTGGGTTCAACCCCCTAGTACTACCAAAAAAACAAAAACAAAAGCAAAAAAAAACTTGCTTTATGTCCTAAAATATGCTCTATTTTGGAGAAAGATCTATAGGCTGCCAAGAAGAATGTGTATTCCTCAGCTCTTGAATGGGATATTCTGTAGATGTTAATAAGTTTGTTTGACCTATTGTGCAGGTTAACTGTGAAGTGTTTTTTTTTTTTTTTATCTGGTTGATTTGTCTGTTGATGAGTTGGGTATTGAAGTCACCCACCATTATTGTATCTGGACTTAGCTATCCTTTTATCTCTAATAGTGTTTGTTATATACAATTGTGCACACCAATTTTTGGTGCATATGTATTTAGAATCATTATATCTTCTTGATGGATTGTTCCCTTTATTAATATGTAATGATATTCTTTATCTCTTTTGACTAATTTTGGCTCAAACACTTCTTTGTCAGGTCCAAGTATAACTACTCTTAGTGATTTTAAGCTTCCACTTGGCTTGGTATATTAATTTCCATCCTTTCACTTTCAGTCTTCCTGTGTTTTTGTCAGTGATGTGTGTTCCTTTCAGACAACAAATAGTTGGGTCTTGTTTCTGAACCTGGTCAGCTGGTATGTATGTTTTATTTGGAGAGTTAAGACCATTAGATTTATTATTGAGAGGTATTTACTAATTCCTTTAATTTTGTTGGTTGTTTTCCTAGTTGGTTTGAATGTTGTTTGTTCTTAATTTTTTTTCTCCTATTCATATTAGGGGTTTGCTGGTTTACTGTATTGCATATGATTGATTCTTTCCCAGTTCTTATTTATTTATTCCTCTCCTGATATTTATTCTTTCCTGAGTTATTGTGATTGTTAACTGCCTTTCTTTCTTGTCTGTGCATAGGACTCTTTTAGGTATATTCTGTAATACTGATGTGGCCACAAATTGTTTTAGTTTGTGTTTATGTTGGAAGGTATTTATTTCTCCATTGATTTTAAAAGATAAACTTTTCTGAGTATAGTAGTCTTAGCTAGCAGTTGTTTACTTTCAGGGCTTGAAATATACCATTCTGTGCATTCTTAGCTCTTAGTGTTTCTGCTGAGAGGTCTGATGTTTTTTGATGTTTGCCTTTGTGATTTGGCACTGTTATCTTATAACTTTCAATATTATTTGCTTATTTGTTCATTTGTTTATTTACTCAGTAGTCTTGGCATTTTAACTACCATATGTCTTTTTTTTCTACCATATGTCGTAAAAAGGTTCTTTTCTTGGTCCTATTTGTGTTCTAAATGCCTCTTGTACTTGAATGTCTATATCCTTCCCTGTTGTCATTTGACAAATTTCCTGCTCCAGTTTCATTGAATAGGTTTTCTGTGCCTTTAATTTGTATGTCAGCTCCTTCTTCTACTTCTTTTATTCTTATGGTTGATTTCTTGATCCTATCTCAGTGTTCTCGAAAGTTGTGGTCGTGCTTGTTATTTATTTTTGTTGTAATTTTAGTGATGTCTGAATGTGATATTTTCTTGACATTGTCTTTAACTCCTTATATTATTTCTTCTCCTAGATCTAGTCTATTGGTGATGCTGTCCACTGTTTTTTATTTACTGAGCTTTTCATTTCCAACATTTCTTTTTTTTTCTTTTCTTTTTTCCCTTTCTTTCTCTTTCTTTCTTTTCTTTTTTTTCATTTGCAAAATCTGTTTCCTTGGTAAATTTCTCATCCATGTTGCTGACTTTATCTCAGTCCAGAATTGACCTTTTTTTTTTCTTCACTCATCTGATTGTTCCCTCAACCATCTCATTATCTTTCAATTTTGTTATTGAGGAGTTATGATCTTTTGGAGGAGTCATGTTACCTTACTTTTTCATTTTTTTTGTGTGTGTGTATTTCTGTGTTGTGATTTGTGCATCTGGTGGTATGGATATCTCTCCTAGTTTTATTTGGAGGTCTTGTTAATGAACAGCTTTCTCTTGAGGGTGGTATCCCCAATACTCCTCAGAGAGGAAAAAATAGACTGCTTTAGACTTGGACTGTATCTTAACACCATCATCTGCCCTTGTTCTCTGGCCTTCAGACTTCAACTAGAACTATACCATTTGCTGTTCTGAGTCTGTAGCTTGTTGATGACAGACCATGGTTCTTCCCAAGTGTAGGCAATAGGCAGTGAAGCTGAGAATTTATTTCTTGGAACCAGACAGCTTTGGATTTATTTCCTCGTGAAACATTTTGTTGTGCAGTATGCACCATGCCCTGGGTTACACAGAATGAAGACACAAACATTGTCCTCAGAGAACTTATAGGCTGGTGGGGAAGATAGGCATACTGACAATATAAATTCCTTTGATTAGAGCTGCCATTAGTAGAAAAAATGTTTGATGTTAGCATAAATTGATGCTTCTAAAACAGCTAATAGAGAATTAGGGACAGCTTCTCAGATTGAGTTGAGAGTAAGTTGAATCTTGGGTAAATGTGAGTTAGTTAGACAAAGAATGACAAGATTTTTCCAATATAGTCATGTAGGCACAAAACATGAAATGATAGAGAAGCATCATAAAGCATCTCCCAAGAAATGTTGTTAGTTTTATATGAGTGGAGCATGGGGAGGTAGTGACAGAACAGGTTGGAGAAGAGGCAGACATCAAGTTCTGAAGGGCTTTCTATATTATACAAAAAAATCTGTAGTTTAGTCATGGAGAATAGGGAATATGGAAGCCTCTTGAGTTAGGAAACAATAATAAATCTGGATATTGTATGGGGTGATAAATGAAGACCCATCACTGTGACAGCCAGAGACATGTTCACTAAGTAAATTAGATAAGGACCCACTTAAGGAATTTAAAGCAGAAGAATGACATTCTGATTTTCTTTTTAGATAACTGTTTAAGATTATGAAAGATATATTTTATAAAGAAGTGGAGACATTAGTACTAATTTGGAAATTGCATCAAACCAATCTAGCTGAGAAGATGATGTAGGGTCAAAATTAAGGCAGATGTAGAAATGGGATGTGGGAAGTGAAATTGGGAGCTATTTATTTGGAATCCTTATTGTGGTAGTGCATTATATGTTATACTTAATTAAATAATTCCATGTATGACAAAGTATGTGAGAATTGTGCTGGGGCCTTGGGATGATGCAGGAATAAAAAAGGATTCTTATCTTGTGTGAGATTATGATTTAGGAGGATGTAGGAGTTTTATAAAGAGAGATTTGAAAAG
>VMDO01026670.1:0-26371 GCA_007922755.1 Pedetes capensis | reverse complement strand
AAAAAAAAAAAAAAAAAAAAAAAAAAGTAAACAAAAAATGGGCTGGGTTGCAGCTCAATGGTCCAGCACTTGCAAAGCATGCAAGCTCTAGGCCCTGGATTCAACCCCAGTGCTGCATAAAACAAAAACAGAAACAAAAACAAAAGCTGACAAGAGGAGCAAACTGATAAGGGGAACATGTCACAAAATAGCTATGCATGCCAATGTCACAAGATGGCTTTGCCTGCCGGATTCGTGTAAAGGGGTAAATTAAAAAAAAAAAAAAAGTGTGTTGTCACAAGATAACCCTGTAAAGGGTCAAACCTGAGGAATTCCTGTTAAGGATTGGGCCCTGGGAAATGTAAATTTCCATTGTATCCCCCTACCCCTTAACTGTGAAAATTCTACGTCTGTGTATCAGCCTCTCTGCCCCTGGGAATCCCTCAAATTGCCCTATAAAACCACTGACCGCCCCAGACCAGCTGCTGCCCACTCCAAGTCTATTCTCGAGACGGGGGCAGCCTGCTGGCCAGTCTCAATAAAACCTCCTTCTGCTCCCGATCCATTTGTGTCTTGGAGTATTTCTTTCAAGCCACTGGGTACAACAACACTAACTACCCAGAGTGATCCCCAGGCTCCACAGGTTAGAAGGCAGGGGCCAGTCACACAGAACACCCTCATGTCAGCCAGGAGGTGCCAAGCACCCAGTCTCTAGGTTACCCACACTGCTATCTAACTTGGCTACAAAGTCAAAGGTCTCACCATCCCCTTCCAGGTTTGATAATTTGCTACAGTAACTCACAGAATTAAAGAAAATGTTATACTTATTATTTTAGTTTACTCTAAAGGACACAAGTGAATCTTCAGCAAAGAGGTCTGGAAGAGTCCAAGTGCACTACCCAGCCAGCTCTGCATGTGTTTACTGAAGGAGAAACTCCCTCATCCTGTCATTTAGGGGTTTTTATGGAGGCATGCACAACTAGGCAGACTGATTAAATCACTGGCCACTAGTGATTAACTCAATCCAGCCCCTTTTCCCTCCCAGGAGCCTGGAGGATGGGGCTGAAAGTTCCAAGGCTCTAATCAAGGCTTTATCCTTCTGGCAACCAGCCCTACCCCGAAGCTACCTAAGGGACATCAAACCTCAAGAGGACAAAAGAAGACTTCATCATCCCTACCACTCTTGCAAAAATTTTAGTCGTTAGAAAACAACTGGACAAAGATCTCTCTTACCAAGTCACACCTAGATTCCAGGTCAAAAAGCCATATTGAAACTCAGAAAACGAGTTCCAAAGAAGGAAATTTGAGGCCTGTTGGGGTGCTTGGCCTGAGCCCTTAATCCCAGTGACTCAGGAGGCTGAGGCAGGAGGATCCTGAGTTTGAGGCCAGAAGCAGCCAGTGTAACTTAGCAAGACCCTGACTCAAAATAAAATTAAAAAAAAAAAAAATGGGCTTAGGGTCTGAGTGGTAGAACACTCCTCAAGTATGTGCAAGGCCCTGGGTCCAACCCTCAAGTGCCAGAAAAATAAATAAATAAACAACATAAAAAGAGGCTGGGTGTGCAGCTCAGTGGTAGAGCACTTGCCTAGTATGTGCGAGGCCCTAAGTTCAAACACCCAGTACTGGAAAAAATTTTTTAAAAGTGAGGTCTGTCATGGACAGGAGAGAGAGGAGGGCAGAGACCCTGATGTAACTGTCACCCTCCAACAACATCATTATGTCACCAGACAGGACAATTTAATGCCCTTGTGACAATCCAGACCCTCATACATGTTACTTCATGTTCACAATGCCCAGACTGAGACTGAGAAAGCAGAAAACGTGCTAGGATGTTACAACAGGAGACAGTCTGTCCAGAAAGTGCAGTTTCTTTGCATGGAAGGCAGGCAAATTTCAGTTTCTTGCAACGTGACAAAAATGCTACTTCTGGCAGTGTCATAAAAAAATGAGGGCACAACTGTTAGAAAAATGTATTTGAGAAAAATGAACACTGATTGCCACAGTGTAAATTACAGGAGGTGGGGTGTTTTATGGCAGATGACAACAAGGATGGAAGTAATGACCACTGTCACATTGACCTTGCAAATGTGTAACATGTAACACGGGTCCTGCTTGAGTAGCAGGTCCAAATCAGGTCCCAAATGAATAATTTTCTGGAATGTTGTGAAGGCATTAAAGATAGTACATGCCTGCCACCATCTGAACATGGGTGGTGTCCCCCAAAAGCCCATGTGTCAAAGGCTTGATCCCCAGTGTGGCACTACTGGTGGGTGGTGGAACCTTTAGGAGATGTGGTCTTATGAGAGGCTCCTTCGGTTACTGGGGACAGGACCTGAATAGTGACTGTGGAATCCCACCAGCTACATCCTCCCATTTCTGTTTCCCTGAGCTCCTATCGTGATGTGCCACCTCTGCCAGAGTCCCAAAACCCTGGGACCACTCAATCCTGACCAGAACCATGAGCCAAAATAAATCTTTTCTCTTTAAACATTAATAACCTCGAGTACTTTGTTATAGTGAAGGAAAGCTAATACAATGCTTGAGAAGTTAGATAACATTCGCACATGAACAAAATATCAGTAAGAGAGCTGAAGTGTGGCTCAGTGGTAGAATGTTTGCCTAGCGTGTGTGAGGCCCTGGGTTCCACCCCAGCACTGGAGGGAGGGGTGGAATACATACATACACAAACACACATACAAATATATATGTATTTGTACATACACATCAGTAAATATGGGAGAAGGACCTGGCAGTCCACTCCCAAGGCAATCCCAAAACAATCAGCCATTGAAAACCCTATGAGGGTCGCTATGAGTCAGACACGATGGCACCCAACAACAACAAAACAACATGTCAGTAAACAAAAGTAAGGCTGTCAACTCCTACTACAAAATGGACATGTGCTCATCACTAATGCTTCTGGTGCTCCCCAGAGTTTACATGGCTGTGTCTGGCAATTTCTGGTGACTTCAGAATTTTATACCCCAAGGAGATTTATAACACTGCTAATTATGTATGTCTTCAAAGAAAAATACCTTTAATGCCAAACCAACTTCTTTATTTTCGTCTGTATATGGGGGTTTCCAAAGCTGAATCCGGTCTTCCCTTAAGAACTGGGTCAGTTTTGCTTGAAGATACTTTTTCTGCGCCATCCTTGAAAGCAAAACTGTACATCAATGAATCCACATCACATTTTAAAATGTTTTATGACTTACCTAATGTGTGAGGTGTTTTGGGGAGTAAGCAGAGCTCTCCTCCACCCCTCCCTCTCCAGTTTACTCAGAGCTACTAAGGTTTTAACTAGCTCCAGACTTTAAAAACATTTATATGCAGAAGCCAGGCACAGTGGTGCACGTTTGTAATCTCAACACTTGGGAGGCACAAATAGGAGGATTGTGAGTTCAAGGGTAGCCTGGAATACATAGCAAGACCCTGTCTCAAAAATCTTCCCCCAAATTAAAAAATATACATACAAATATTATGGATTAAATTACATATTATATAAAATGTATACTTCAAGGTTGCTAATATGTAGCAAAGATTATTAACTTCTCTATTTCTTTTTATTGGGGGAGGGGGTTTGTGGTGGTGGGATCAAAAACAAGACCCCTTATGCATCCTAGGCAAGTGCTCTGCCACTTCATGACATCTCTGGTTCTATTTTCCTATTTCTTACCCTTCTATTATTCTCTAAGAGAAAAGACAAGGAAAGATAAATCCCTTAAGTAATGACCCTCTTTAAGCAACTCAATATGTTGTTGTTGTTGTTAGGTGCTGTTGAATTGATAGCGACCCTCATAGGGTTTTCAATGGCTGACTGTTTCAGGATTGCCTTGGGGGTGGATTGCCAGGTCCTTCTCCCATTTTTGCAGTGCTGGGAACTGAACTCGGGACCTCAGAGACTGCAGCGCAGTGCTCTACCAACTGAGCTAAATCCCAGCCCCTGTGCTAACATAGGAAATTCAAATCCAACACCAGTTGGATCATCATTTTACAGCTGAGAAAACCCAGGCCCCAGGTTTGTAAAACAACTTGGCCAAGGTTACAAAATCAGAGGGTGTCCTAACTAGCACTGACTTCTGCCCACAGTCCTGGACTCGCACTTTGTCACATAATCCCTTGCTGCTTGTCTCGGGTATGTAACTTCTCTTTTCCAAAGAGACACAAGCCACCATGGAGCCATCAGTGCAACCTGCAGAGGCACAGTGAGGCTGCTAATGATGCAGATGAGTTCGAGAGTGGAAAAAATACATCAATTAATATAACCTAGATAAGTTTCTTTCTTCTATTGAGAGCCAGTAGTCTACATCCTACCAAGCCCAGTTCACCTGATTTTTAAATCAAGTGTGGTGGCTTAAGTGCATTCCATAAAGGTTTTTTCTTTTTTTCCCGGTACTGGGGGGTTGAGCCCAGGGCCTTCTGCTTGCATGCTTTGCAAGTGCTGGACCACTGAGCTGCACCCCCAGCCCTTTTTCTTTTTTTTTTTTACTTTTTATTTTGAGACAGGGTCTCACTAAACTACACAGACTACCTCTGCTGTTGAACTTGCCATCCTCCTACCTCCACCTCCCGAGTTGCTGGGATTACAGGCGTGAGTCACGGTGCCCAGCTTTTTAAACACTTTTTTTTTTTTTTTTGAGACAGTGCATCACTAAGTTATACAGACTGCCTCTGGTCTCGAACTTGCGATCCTCCTGCCTCTGCCTCCTGAGCCGCTGGGATTACAGGTGTAGGCCACTGCACCGGGCCTAAACACATATTTTTAAAAGAAAGTTTGAATCCATTTTATGTCATCTTAGGAGTGAGAAATACCGTAATCAGAATGGGGAAGGAAAAGGGAGGGTGGAATCACCACAGTCAAGGAGGGTGCTGTGTGCATCTCTGGAGCCCCATGAAAGCATCCTAGACTTTCACACTCTAACAAACTGCCTCAAGCAGCAAAGCAGAGCATTAGCTTTCAAACACAAGTAACTTCAAAGCCCACTTTCTTTTTTTATTTTTTGTGGTCCTGAGGCTTGAACCCAGGGCCTCGCGCCTGCGTGCTCTGCAAGTGCTGGACCAGTGAGCTGCACCCTCAGCCCATTTTTTACTTTTTTGAGACAGGGACTCGCTAAATTACGCAGACTGCCTCTGGTCTCGAACTTGCGATCCTCCTGCCTCCGCCTCAAGAGCTGCAGGGATTACAGGTGTGCGCCACTGCGCCCGGCTAAAGCCCACTTTTTACACTATTCACACATTTTCACAAATTCTGAATAAACTATCACAGCAACCTCACCAGGAGGGGAGAAGAGCTTATTTCAAGGGCTGCTTACTGGAAGCCAGCTATTTGGAAGGCTGAAAAAACAGCTTTCGAAGATCCTAACCAAGCCACCAAGGGACTAAAGAACCAGAGTGTCACAAACCTAGTCTATGTTCCACACTTGAGGGGGCAAAGCAACAGCTCTAGAGTGTACCCACACCTGCACTGTCTTGAGACTTACAGAACTTCAGGTGTAGACAACAGAATGACACTTGTTAAATCCTAAACTAAAGGAGCTGGGTCCAGTGGTGCCTGTCTATCATCTCAGCAACTGGGGAGGCAAAGGCAAAACTAGTATGAGCTTGAGGTCAGAGGCAGCCTGCATAACTTAGTAAGACCCTGACTCAAAATCAAAATAAAATATGGGCTGGTGGTTATGTGCCAGGCCCTGAGTTCAACAAGAAAGAGAAGAGAGGAAAGGAAAGGAGAGGAAAGGGGAAGAAGGGTGAGGAGGGGAGGAGAAAGGAAGGAAGTAGGGAGGGAGGAAGGAAGGGTGGGAGGGAAGGAAAAGAACAGAAAAGAAAAAAAAAGACCAGGCTTAATAAACCGTTTTTTGTCTTGTTTTTTGCGGTACTGGGTTACCGAACCCAGCGCATGTGCAAGCTTTACAAGAGCTCCACACCTGATCTGCACCCCCAGGCCCTTTTAATACTTTTAAAATCCTGAGCCAGGGTCTCGCTAAATGATGCAGACTGCCTCTGGCCTCAAACTCGCGATCCTCCAGCCTCCACCTCCAGAGTCGCTGCGATTACAGGCGGGCGCCACCAACCGGCTTTCCAACTAGAGAACCGAAAGTTTCCATACTACAGCGAAGGGAAAAACTCCATTCATGCTACTGCTCTAAACTGAAAGTGAAACGTTCTAAACTAATCTTTTTTAAAAAATTCCACTTTCGCCTCATCCCAAGCTGCCAGAGCTCTGAAACACACACACACACACACACACACACTCTCTCTCTCTCTCTCTCTCTCTCTCTCTCTCTGTCTCTCTCTCCCCCTCTGCCCCCCTTTAGAATACATTTCCTCCTAGGAAAGTAAGAAGCAATACAAGGTTATTATATTAAAAAACAGAGCACGAGGAAGTGAGACACAGAAGTCTAGACTAGAGAAGCAAAATCTTCTCGCAGAGCAGCCGCCCGGCTTCGACTGCTAACAAACCCCCAATGGGATGCGGCAAGAGCGAGGGTTCAAGGACCCCTCGGGGCTCCCGGACATCTGTACACACGTACGTGCCCACTCCTGCTTCCTCCCCAAAACAGTGACGTGCGCACTCTTACAGACACCCCACCACCTCGCCCAGCCCAGACCGACCCAGAGGCCAGGGCCCCGCGGCGGCCCCCAAACACCCGGCCGCCACCCCCGCGCCGGGCGCCCACCCGCGGCCGCAGCCGCTCGCCGCCGACACGGAGGACGCGCAGGGCAGCTCGGGAAAGGGGCCGCTGGGGAAGGAGACGCCGAAGCCGGGGGAGAGGCCGCCGGGCCACGGCCTCCTCACCTGCGCCACTGCCACGCCCGCGGCGACCTGCCAAATGCCCGGATGCGGCAGTGGCCGCCGTTTGTTTTCATTCCGGGTGAGGCCGGCCCCGCCCCCGCCCCGCCCCCGTTACCGCCACCACGTCGCCCTGGCGCGGCCCGGAAGGTGGGCTGTGGGCGGGACTAAGGAGGGGCAAGCGAATCGTGGGGCGGGATAGTGCAGGGGGTGGGGCTTCCGTGGGCGGGGAGGGGATGGGGCGGGGCTAAGGCGGGGACCAGACCGGTGGGAGGAGACAGAGGGCGAGGCCGGAAGCGGAGCTGGCCGAGGGCGGAGCAACTTACTTGGAAGGGCGTGGCTACACTGGGGCGGGGCGAGGGGCGGGGCGGGGCGAAGGTTAAGACAGGTGGGGAGGGCGGGGCCAGGGTGTGGCGGAGTGAGGGTGGGCGGGACCGGGAGAGGCTGGACTGGATTTGTTGTTGTTGTTAGGTGCCGTCAAGTCGGTATCCGACTCATAGCGACCCTGTGTACAACAGGGGAAACACTATTGTCAGTGCTTCTCTGCTGTTCATAGGGTTTTCAATGGCAGATTGATTTTTGGGAGGGGGTTGCCAGGTCCTTCTCCCAGCCTACAGCTTCTGGTGTTCCCAGGTGGTCTCCCATCCAGGTACTAACCAGGCCCAACCCTGCTTAGCTTCTGAGATCTGACGGGATCGGATGCCACAGGGCTACCTCTGCAGGCATGGAAGGAGGAGAGAAATGGGGGGGGGGGGTTGGGAGAGGTGTTGGCTGGGAGGGGCGTGGCGGGGCGTGGCTGAGAACTCTAACCCAGGCAGGGTCAGGCCTGAGCGTTGGCTCAAGCTCGTGGAGGTCCCGCTGCCCCTCGGTTTGTCTGAGGTCCAAGGGGATTGGGTCTGGCTTTCTTTTTCTAAAGACCTTGGAAAAGACCAGGGCACCTTGCAGGAAGATCTGTTTCCCCGGAAGAAGGGTCTGGATCTCCTATGGCGGGGACTGTCCCTCCCCCTCCTCATGGGCTAGGCTGGACCCCCTACTCTGAGGAATCCTCACCTGCCCTCCACAATCACGAGGGTCCTTCCCTCCAGGTTGAAGTTAGACTGAGTCCCCGAATTCCTAGACCCTTGTCTCGCCCGCCTTGCTACCATCTCACCCATCAGCACTCTGAACGACAGTATCCATAGACTGCTCTGCCCGGGTCTGTGGTAAACACCAATGAGCCTGTGACCGGGCCTGCGTCCAGTCTAGGTAGGGAAATAAGTCTACTACGCACAAAAAATAAGGACAGTTTTACAAGTGCGCTGAGAAGTCCAGCGCCCTGGTGGTTGAGCACAGAGCTTTGAACCCTTTGGTAGGCGGACAGAGAATAGAAGAAAGAAAGGGTACTTCTCAGACCCCAGAAGGTTTGCTGCGATGAGACTCTTGGCCCCATCCTTTCCAGCTCTCCAGACCCATGCTTGGACTCGCTCTAGCGCTGTCCTGGAGGAGCCTGAGCACATAGGTCTTGCCCACTGGCAGCCAGCTCCACCCAGTGCCTGAGGGACCTGGGCAAGTCACGTTGTGGGCTTTTGCGGAGACTACATGCAGAGCACTCAATAAATGCTGCCTTTTGTTAGGATGGGCAAGGGTTTAGCTCAGTTGGTAGAGTGCTTGCCCTGCACGTTCTGAGGCCCTGAGTTCGATCCCCAGCACCGCAAAAACAGGAGAAGGACCTGGCAGCCCACTTCCAAAACAATCAGCCATTGAAAGCCCTATGAATGTCAGAGAAGCACTGACATAGTACTGGGCATGGCACAGCATCAGGGAGTGTTTCGTTCTGTTGTACATAGGGTGACTGTGAGTCAGACCCCAACTCCATGGCACCTAACAGCAACATTTGTTAGGATAGTGTCACCTGGATATTTGGCTCGGGTAGCAAGAGCTAGTTCCAGGAAGGTGAATGTATGGTTCAGATGCACAGTGTTGTGGAGCCAGAGGCAGGAGTACAGTGAGGACTTGATGGGGCTAATCCAGGCATAGAGTAACCTGCACCCATCTGGAGAGAGAGAGAGTAGGAAAAGAGTCTGTGAAGTGGGTAAAGGTCAGGACCTCAGGTCTGCATCAAGGAAAGATGAAGGTGAGCATTAATTCCAGGCAATGCAACAAGTAATGATGATGGTGACACTGAGACGCTTATACGTCTGAAATGCTTTCTCAGTACGGTGTTAACCACAGTGTACTCAGATGAGAGCCTGCCAACAGCCAGACATGCCAGTAAAGCTATGCCAGATCACTCAGCTACCGACTGCCCCAACACACATGGGCAAGCCCAGCACAGACCACCTGAGCCAATCCAGACAAGAACTGCCTGGTGAATCATGAGCAAAATAAAGTGGTTATTATTTTAAGCATTGGGAATTTTTGTTATGCAGCAAAAGCTGACACATCATTCATTACTAAGGAAAAGTAAGCTATAGTCAGGCCTTATTTATTGAACTGAAACAATTATTCCAAGAAAACAGTACCTATAAGTAGGTTTTTCAGTTAAATGAACAAACCCCAAGGTCTGTTGCCATGTGTTTCTTTGTGACTAAGTAACAAACTTACTTGGTGAAATAAAACTTGACTCTTTTCCTAAAGATCCTACAAAATATACATCTTTCTTTAGATCTGTCTTCTTACTATATGATGTTCACATTTTCTTTATGTTACAGTAGCATGTATTTTCACTTTTTAAACAGTTGTATTGAGATATAATTCATATACCTTACAATATACAAATTTGAGTTGTATAATTCAGTGGTTTTTAGTATATTTGACGAGTTGTGCATCCATCAAATGTCAAGGCATTTGCACTGCCGCAGAAAGAACCCTGAATCCATTTGCAATTGCTTCTCATTCCCCCCACAAACTCTCAAACCTAGGGACACTGCCCACCTGCTACTTGTCTTTCCTTCCTCCCAGCCCCTCCTAGACCACAGTGTGACCTCCCAAGGGAGGGGTCCTTCAGGCAGTCCCGGGAGCCATCTTAACTGCTCTGCAGGCCTTCTCACTCTGCCCCAGACCTGTCGCACAGGTGCCAGGAAACAAGAGTCACATCAGACAGGTTCAAGAACCACCCTGACCTAAGGTCTTAACCCCACCGCAAACTTATCTCTAGTAAGGACTCCATTGCTTTCTGGTCCCTGCAAGCGACATACCTGATGATAAGAGTGATTGTGTGCTGGGACAGCCGAGGAGTGAGGTTCCCACCAGGTCTCTTGGATGTCTATGTAGTTCCTCCTGCTCCGGATGTGATTTAGCAAGCAAAGGCCATTTTACCGTAAGCAGCATGCCCATAACACCACATGCAGTCTGCCTTTGTCAGGTTTCCCAAGGAAAGGGCTAGAAAGTTAAACTAGGTCAAATTCTCATGCAGAAGGAAGAAGACTTCTGCTAACTATGCTCACAATCAATGGAGTGGTTCTCAAGTAGCATTTTTAAGGAAATGGAACAGAATAAAGATGATTAGAGTTCGCTGAGTGTAATAAAGATAAGAGCTACCTTGTGGGCTTTTACGTTGTTATGTATTAGTGTCTATCAATAGAATATATAACTAAAATGTGGAATATTCATGCACTACTTTACATGATACACCGGTTACAAAGAATGAATGTGACCTACTTATGGCAATAAAGATGGAGCTAAATGCATAATATTTAGTGGAAAGAACTCACTGGAGATTGACATAGTTACAGGACCATTTGAGTTAAAATCATCTGCAAAATGACACGATACCCTATTTATAATAAACATCTATGCATATGAAAATAAAGAGATTTGAGTCAGGCATAGCCATCCATGCCTGTAATCCTAGCTGTCAGGAGGCTAAGGCAGGAGGATGATGAATTTGAGCCCAGCCTAGGCTACATAAGTAGATCCTATTTCAAAAAGCAAATAAATAAAGGGATTATAAGAGGTCCTGAGTTCGATTCCCAGCACTGCAAAAATGGGAGAAGGACGTGGCAACCCACTCCCAAGGCAATCCCAAAACAATCTGCCATCGAAAACCCTATGAGGGTCACTATGAGTTGACAGCACCTAACAACAACAACAAGTAAACAAATATGGTATAACCATACAATGGGATATTATTTGACACTAAAAAGGAATGCAGTACTAATAGATGCTGCAATATGGATGAACCTAGAAATGTTATGCTAAGAGAAGCCAGTCAGAAAAGGTCACATATTGTATGGTTCCATTTTTATGCCCAGGATAGGCAAAGCATAGAAATATAAAGCACAGTTGTTGCCAGGGGCTGGGGGAAGGGGTTGAGAGTGATTGGCAATGAGTATGGGAGTTTCTTTTTGAGGATAATAAAACTATTCTGAAATTAGAAAGTGGTGATTATTGTACAGCCCTGTGAATATGCTAAAGTCTCTGAATTGTACACTTTTAAAGGGTGAATTTTATGGCATGTCATTACATGTCAAGATATTATTGAAAATAAAAGTATTGGCTGGAGGATATAGGTTGTCTTAGTCTGTTTCCTACTGCTGTAATACAGTATCAGAGACTGTTGTTGCTAAGTGCACACCAAGGGCTGGGGCATAGCTCAGGGGTAGAGAACTTGCCTAGCATCTGTAAGGCACTGGGTTTGAACCCTAGCAACTGCCCCCTCCCCAAAACAAGTCCACCACACTACTGAATCTTACCTATCAAACTAGTAAACATTTGACACATACTCTGATGGCTGGGATGTGTGGAAAACAGGCACTTTTGTACATTAATTCTAGAAGATTAAACTGGCACAACCCCTAAGAGGGCAGTGTGGCAGTATTTAACAAAATCTCAGCATATAGTCTCTTTGACCCAATAATCCAGCTTTTATTATTCTGGCTGTATTTTATTAACCTGTTCTCTTTCTAATTTTGACATTTAGTGGCTCCACCTGCGGTTGCTTAAGACAGTTTTCCTAATTTGCACTTGTGTGTTTGTGGTTTTGTTGCTATGGATTTTGTGGTGGTAAAGAATCAAAGACTTCTGCATGTCTGATTTTACTTTTGCTTGTCTAAAAGCAAGAAATCCTTAAACACCTTCTGCGTGACAGTGAAATTTAATGCAGAATGCTACCAATTCTTGCTAGAAAATCAAAAGTAACAGGTGGCTTTTCCAGTTCATCTTCATTTGATCAGAATGATATATAAGCACTGGTTTAAGTAGTGTTGTTGTTGTTGTTAGGTGCTGTCGAGTTGGTATCCAACTCATAGTGAGCCTTGTAGGGTTTTCAATGGCTGACTGTATCAGGATTGCCTTGGGAGTGGATTGCCAGGTCCTTCTCCCATTTCTGCGGTGCTGGGAATTGAACTTGGGGCCTCAGAGACTGCAGCGCAGCGCTCTACCCACTGAGCCAAATCCCAGCCCTTAAATAGTGTAGTAAACTAATTTTTTATAGATGAGGAGGCAGACTTAAGAAAGCAATTTTGTTCTTGACTTTCCTGTTTATAAAAGGGAATTTCCAGGGAGTGGTTATAAATTGGAATTTTGGGGGGAGTTTGAGTGGCAACTTTCACTTTTGGTCAGGTGGGTTTTCAGTTTTACTAGTAGTCTTTGACAAAGACTTCTTCTTTCAACCAGGACTTTAGTCTGCCACCTGAGTCCTTTCTGAACCCACGCAGACCTGGGGGTTCCTTCTCTATCCTCGTAGAATCCATTTTAAGCAAGAATTCTGCTGAACCGGCAGATGAATGTATAAATAAAATATGGTATATATACAAAATGGAGTTTCATTCAGCCATAAGAAGAACAAAATTACTGATATATCATTTGCAGGAAAATGGATGGAAACTGAAGACCATCATGTTAAGCGAAATAAGCCAGACTCGAGTAAATATCACATGTTTTCTGTCATATGTGGAATCTAGATTTAATATATATGTATGTATATGATGTATAGGGCTGGGATTTAGCTCAGTTGGTAGAGTGCTGTGCTGCAGTCTCTGAGGTCCCGAGTTCAATTCCCAGTACCGCAAAACTGGGAGAAGGGCCTGGCAATCAACTCCCAAGGCAATCCCGAAACAGTCAGCCATTGAAAACCCTATGAGGGTCACTATGAGTTGGATACCGACTCGACAGCACCTAACAACAACAACAACTATATATATATATATATATATATATATATATATAAAACGTATGATCAAAAATATTATTGTTGTTAGGTGCTGTCAATCCAAATCAAAATGACCCTCACAGGGTTTTCAATGGCTGATTGTTTCAGGAGTGGATTACCACATCCTTCTCTCATTTTAGTGGTACTGGGAATCGAACCCAGGTCCTTATAAAGTACAGCACAGCACTCTACCAACTGAGCTAAACCCTAGCCCAACCTAAAATATGTTGTTGTTGTTGTTAGGGGCCGTCGAGTTGGTATCCGACTCATAGTGACTCTCATAGGGTTTTCAATGGCTGACTGTTTTGGGATTGCCTTGGGAGTGGATTGCCAGGTCATTCTTCCATTTTTGCAGTGCTGGGAATTGAACTCAGGACCTCTTATAATCCCTTTATTTATTTGCTCTTTTGTTTTCTTGAACAGGTTACTTACTGTTATTTTTAAGTCAGGGAACTCTGATATCTGGTCCATCTGTGGGTCTGTTTCTATTGACTTTTGTTTTGCTTTATCTCTTATGTCTCTAGTCATTTGAGATGCCAACCATAGCTTCTAAAAGGTTGTCAAGGCTTCAAATGTTTTGATCCTCCTCAGTGACTTTCAGCTTTCCATGCCCTTCATCCAGCAGGGGCTGTCCTGTGTCAAGGCTGGATTGGGCTTCTGGGAGGCTCAGGGTAGCCCACCTCCCGCCCAGCGTCCAGCAGGTCTCTAACATAAACTTGTCCTGCAAGTCTGCCCCAACCTTCTCTGCTTTCCAGAGGCTTCTGCAGAAGTTCCAATTGCTTGTCCCAAGTTGTTAGGTGCTGCCGAGTTGGTGTCCAACTCATAGTGACCCTATATACAACAGATGAGACATGATTGTTGTGCTTTTCTGCTGTCCATAGGGTTTTCAATGGCGGATTGATTTTTTTGGAGTGGGTTGCCAGGTCCTTCTCTCAAGCCCACAGTAAATCTGGTGTTCTCAGGCCGTCTCCCATCCAAATACTAACCAGGCCCGACCCTGCTTAGCTTCCGAGATCTGACGGGATTGGAGGCTACAGTGCTACGGCTGCAGGCTGCTTGCCCCATAGAAGTCTAGAATTCAGCTAATGTCCTTGAAATTCCCCCTAGGTCTCTGCCGAAACCTCTGCTGGTTTACTGTCCTCAGCCGGGGCCGTCTGTGGGCTCAGAGTCTGGATTCTCAGCCTCATACCTGTGTCCAGACTCAGCAAATGCCCCCAGGCTAAAAGCCCCTAGAGACCTTGGCTCACCCTTCTCGGGTCTTCCACTCGCTGCAGTGCCCTAAGTCTTGCCTCAGCAGCACTCCACTGCCTCCCAATAGGTGATTTCTGACTTTTCTAGTTGTTAATGGGAACCTGGTCTGCTGCAGGTTGCTCCCTCACACCCAAGAAGGGTGTTCAATTTATTGGCAGACTGCTATGTAAGCCAAAAAGTAAAAGTGGAACCAATTGTCTTTGCTATCATTTCAGTGAAAGCCCTGGGGAAAACTATTACAGAGTCAGGTGTGGTGGTTCATGCCTGTAATCCCAGCAATTTGGGAGTCAGGGGCAGGAGGATCGCAGGTTTGAGGCCAGAGGCAGGCTGCATAAATTAGTGAGATCTCATCTCAATTTAAAAAATAAAAAAGGGTTGGGGTTACAGCTCGGTGGCAAGGCACTTGCAAAGCATGTGCGAGGCCCCGAGTTCAGCACCCTAGTAACCAAAACTAAAGAAATAAAAATAAAAATAAAAGAAAAAAAGAAAAGCCGTTACCAGAAAAGACTCTCTATTCCTCCTGCAGCTTGCTGCAATCATTTGCTAGTCCCTTGTCAAAAGTCAAAATTATAACAAATTTAGTTTAAAGATTTGATTGCTTTTATTAGTGATTAAAGAATTGGGGCAGCATCTCCTCTAAAAATCAAGAAAAAGCACTCAAGAGCCGAGGAGGTAATTTGTCTTTTCAAAGATGCTTTCCTCGTTAGGTTAAAACAGAGGGGACTTCCTGGTCATGCTGGCTGGCCTATTTGGGGATTTGGCTATTATTTGTCCATCCTGATTTCTCGAAAGGTCACTTGGGCAATTTAGTTTCACTTTGATGACTTTGAACGTTAGCATGAGTGACTCCATTTTGGATCGGTCCCTTGGGATCCAACGCTCAGTCCAGACTGTAATGAGGGCTTAAAGGTACTTTTGCTAACAGCACTGACTCCTCCCATGGGCCTGTACCTCTCTCCTTTGTTACCTTTGGGTCAGATTCCTGCTCAACTTGGTGCACAGGGATGTTAATTATTTAAGGAGTGTCTATCTTAATATATATTATTAATATATATTATACAATTAATATATATTATATAATTTACATACACACACACACACACACACATATGGGAGTAGGACGTGGCAACCCACTCCCAAGGCAATCCCAAAACAATCTGCCATCGAAAACCCTCTGAGGGTCGCTATGAGTTGCACATGACTCGACGGCACCTAACAACAATATATATGTATATGTATATATGTATATGTATATATGTATATGTATATATGTATATATATGTATATGTATTTGTGTATATGTATATGTATATATATTTGGGAGAAGGATCCAGCAACCCCCTCCCAAAAATCAATCCACTATTGAAAACTACATGAATAGAGCTGGCCTCGGTGGTACACGCCTGTAATCCCAGCGGCTCAAGAGGCAGAGGCAGGACGATTGCAAGTTTGAGACCAGAGGCAGTCTGTATAACTTAGCAAGACCCTGTCTCAAAAAAAAAAAAAAAAAAGTAAAAAAAAAGTGGGCTAGGGGTGCAGCTCAGTGGTCCAGCACTTGCAGAGCATGTAAGCATGAGGCCCTGGGTTCAACCCCCAGTACAAAACAAACAAACAAAAAAACAAAAAAACAAGCAAACAAGCAAACAAACAAAAAACCTCCATTTATAGCAGAGAAGCACTGACAATAGTGTTTCGCCTGTTGTATGTAGGGTTGCTATGAGTCAGATACCAACTTGACAGCACCTAACAACAACAACAACAGCAATCTAAAAATTGGTAATATAAGGTTGATTAGCCCTAATTTATCCAACCTCTCTTGGTCCCCTTCAAGGCTGAAGATAACAAGATAAAAATAACTAAAATATTTTTGTGTGTATGGTACTAGGGGCCTGATCCCAGGGTCTTGAGCATACTTTGCAAGCTCTTTGCCACAGATCTGCACCCCCAGCCTCTTTTTTATTTTTTAAATTGAGACAAGGTCTCACTAATGTATGCAGGGTGCCTCTGGCCTCGAACCTGTGATCCTCTTGCCTCCTTGTCCTGAGTTGCTTGGATTACATCCATGAGCCCCCATACCTGGCTTTCACTAAAATATTTTCAAAAAACAGTGAGCCTTGCAAGCAGATCAGCCCAACACGGGCACCTCGGTTGCTCCCCCAAATAGGAGAAATTACCTCATGATGGAACGGAATCTGCTCCCCCACGACAGTGGGAGCAATCATACTGTGATGGGAACTAAATCGCCCCCTCAAGCAATGTCGATTTCCCTGGAGCCAACAGGGCTTCACTGAGTTGGTGGAGTGGTGCTCTGTGTCCTCTGAGGCCCTGGATTTGATCCCCAGCACTCCCCAAATTGGGTGAAGGCCGTGGAAGTCCACTCCTGAAACAATCAGCCATTGAAAATCCTATGAATAGCAGAGAAGCACTGACATAGTGTCAGGCATGAAACATTGTTGGGGAGTGTTTTGTTAAGAGTTGGACCCAACTCGATGGCACCCAACAACCACCACAGCAGGACATCACAGAACCAGATCTGACATCGTGATCAGCTGGACGACAGGTTGCTGGCAACTGCTTGACTGTGCCTGCTTCTTTCCTCTGCCCAACATCTTCCCCTCCATAGTCCTGAAGCTCATGCCACTATGCCAAAGCTTGGGATGTTTGTCCCCCATTTCTTCCCAGAGTGGCCATAATGAATAATAATTCCCTCTCTTGTTTCACTTCCACTCATCTCTCTCTAACTGGATTCTTGTGACAGCCAGTGGCCAACACTACTGATCTTTTGGGACCCCGGAGTCAGGCCTCTCGCCTACAATTGTGGTAACAAAATGAACAACTTCCTATAAATTTGATGCCAAAACCTGTGGTCTCCAAAGTCTTATCATTCTTGCCATTTCACTGATAATGAAGTCATGTTAAATTAGTCTCAAGCAATTAGGATGGTGGCCAGGTTCATTCAGCAGAAACCAACCATCATGTAAGATAACACAAGTTCTTGTTTCTCCTTTAGAAGGCATCTAGAGATAGGTCTAGTGCCACATCCAGATCCACTCATGATGGGTAGAGTACCCACATGAGGAAGCGTACCTTTAAAAAGGCGTCAGAGAGAAAGTCTACCAAAAGGGGAAGAGTACCTCTAGCCTCAGAGGGAAAGTCTACCGAAAGGGGAAGAGTACCTCCAAAAGAGGGTCTCTTCATGGGAAGGGACTTGGAGCCTCGTCTTTTCTTATGTAAATATATAATCTTCTGGCTCTGTGAGCAGTGCTGATTCAGATTGGGAGTTGAGGAACCTCCCTATCAGGCTTACAATGGGAAAATTCTTGAATGACTTCCAACAGTGTAAACTCCTTAAATCAACACAAACAAAAGCCTTTGTACCAACAGCCCTACAGTAAACAAATCATTCTGATAAGTTAAAGCACCCATTTCTCATAATAATGGACTCACTAGGGTGACACACAGGTAATAGTTAACCACCCCTAATTCCTGCATAAAGTTAGAATATTTAATGATTTAGACACAGGATGTGTAGGTGCTCAGGTCATCTTGGTTTATCTCTTTGAAGTAAACACAATTTGTCTCTAAGTTCATCTCCTACTTTGATCACCACCTAACACTCATGTGATAATTTAATCAAGTGATTGTTGACAAAACCTTGGTGTAATCCATCAATGCTACCAATTCCCTTGTCTTTTTTCTGACCTTTCATAAGGTTTAGTGAATTGTAGTTCTGTATAAAAGGCTGAGTTATCTAAGCAATAAACAGAACAGAATCACACTGCCTCCGAGTTGCTGTGTCTCTGTCTCCCATCGCCGACTCCTCACCCACCTTTGGGGATCCCTGGATCCTAGGCTGCAGGTGGACTGCAGCAGTCTAGGGTTGATGCCACTCCCTACTCCAAAGAAAATCTGCTTGGTCTTCTTTGTACCAATGGAAAACCACACCCTGTCCACAGCATGCCCTGCATCTGCCATCACAATGAGAGCCTGATTCTGGGCAGCTCTTTCACAACTTTTTAGGTAACTAACAGCAAGGCAAAAATCCTTGCACAGGGATGGACACACTCCTTTGAGGTAGGAATTCAACTGTCTTCCCTCCCATCCTCTGGAAAGACCAGTTTTACCTCTTTGTACTGTTGATTTCAACTTTCCTTGACTCCCTAAGAATTTGTGCTTAACCTGCTGAAGTAGTACATGCCTGTAGTCCCAGCTACTTGGGAGGCTGAGATGGGAGGATCATGGGAGCCCAGGAATTCAAGTCCAACCTGGACAACACAGAAAGACCCTCATCCCACAAGAAAGAAAGAAAGGAAAGAAGAAAGAAAGAAAGAAAGAAAGAAAAAGAAGGGAGGGAAGAGCAAGGCGCAGTGGTGCACGCCCGTAGTCCCAGTGGCTCGGGAGGCGGAGGCAGGAGGATCGCAAGTTCGAGACCAGAGGCAGTCTGTGTAGTTTAGCGAGACCCTGTCTCAAAAAGTAAGAAAATAGACTGGGCATGCAGCTCAGTGGTCCAGCACTTGCAGAGCATGCAAGCGTGAGGCCCTGGGTTCAACCCCTAGTACTGAAAAAAAAAAAAAAGAAGGGAGGGAAAATAGACAGGAAGGAAGGAAGGAAAGAAGAAAGGGAAGGAGAAAGGAAGGTAGGAAGAAAGGAAGGAAGGAAGGAAGGAAAGAAAAGAATGTGTGCATCTTCTCCTTTGAACTGGTTAGAGTCCCCATGTGATTCCCTTCTAAGTTAAATACAGTCATTAACACTTATCCTTTTCTATATGTAAATGAAAGGTGTGATTTTACTTTTCCCCCCAATTTTTTGTAATGATCAATTTCAGGTGTCAACTTGAGTAGATGGAGACACGCCTAGATGGCTAGTGAATAAGTCCCCTCTCACTGTTGCACTGCTGGTCTCTCTGGAGGACCGTGATCAATATACCTATCTTCGCATCCTTCCATGCTAGGGCCAGAAGCTGGCAGCTGCACTTCCGGGCATTATGTTTGCGGTCCTGCTGAGAGGAAGAGGCAACAGAAAGACAGAGAGCACATGGCCGCCAAGTCCGTCCTCCGGCCTCGCCCTGCACACCTACTTGCCTTGCAGACACTAATTACCAGCTGCTGCAGCATCCCAAGTGATTCACCCCTCAAGTAGGAGATGCCGAACGTGTTACCCCCAAAGAAATGGGACAAAGCAGTGCATGACGCTGTCAGAATTGCTTCACCAGAGGGTTTTTATGTTTTTGTTTGTTTGTTTGCTTTTTATTTTTGGACTTTGGGGTGGAACCCAGGGCCTCATGCATGCTTTGCAAGTGCTCTATCAGTGAGTCACACCCCCTAGCCCATTTTTTTTTATTATTTCTCATTTTGAGACAGAGTCTTGCTAAGTTACACAGGCTGCCTCTGGCCTCAAACTTGCGATCATCCTGCCTCAGCCTCCCAGGTTGCTGGGATTACAGGTGTGCAACCACTATGCCCAGCTTATTGGGATCATCTTGTAAGAGGCTTTGGTAAGAGCTGCCAAGAGGAACCCTGTCCCTTTCTTCCCCGCTCCCCTGGATAATGCTAATCTAACCTGCCTATCTCTAAGGCTGGACCAAGGTTGGCTGAATATCTTCAGAATATTATTCGGCAAAATTTTTGTATTTTTTAATTATTAAAACATTTTCAAATAATAGCTGGGTGTGATGGCATCCATCTATAATCTCAGCTACTCAGGAGACTGAGTCAGGAGGATCGCAAGTTTGAGGCCAGCCTGGGCTGTGGGGCGCACGCCTCCCAGTCCAGCCTGGAGGTTCGGACGGGCTGCGCCGCTGCACACACAGATACTAAACACAATTCACTCGGGACCCTCAGGTGAGAGGCGCAGACTCCTGCGGCCCTCAGGACCCCAGCAGAGACGGGAGAAAGGAAAAGCCTCAGGCGCTTTTGCCTTCCAGGGGCAAACACCTGTGTTGGTCCTCTCGGTGGTCACGAGGAGACAGCTGTTGCTTCTTCGGTGGTCAGACAGAAAGCAGGTTCTTTTCCTTGTTGAGGACTGTGACGGGAGAGCATTCTCTCCTCACCAAAGGTCTAGGGCAGAGCAGCGGGAGAGGTGCTTCCTCATGGGTGGTCCGGGCAGGAACAGGCGAGAAGGCTCAGAAAGGGGTGCCAAAAAGCCTAAAAGGGCCTAAAAAGCTGTGCCAAAAGGGGGCCTAAAGAGGCCTAAAAAGGGTTGAGCTGCCGCAGCGCAGCTCTTTATATAGTTTGCCAATGGAATGGCCTGAGCCAATCAGCTTTCAGTCCAATTGTCCAATCAGGAAGGGTTTTGTACCAACGTGCAACCAAGTTACTTTCATTTTCCCTAGATTTCTAATTTACAAACCAGATATTCAAACGCCATTTTCCCAGTTTGGGAGTTTTTGCCAATTTCCTCCCAATTTTCCCTACACTGGGCTATATAGTGACTTCAAGGCCAGCCTGGGTGACTTAGTGAGACCCTGTCTCAAAATGAAAAAATTAAAAAGGGCTGGGGGTGTAGTTCAGTTGTAGAGTGCTTGCCTGGTACACATAAAATCCTGGGTTCAATCTCATACACACAAAAAATTCAAATAACACAATGAGAAAATAAATATAAATCTCCTAGTGTTTTAATTAGCCTGCAGCCGTAGCCCTGTGGCATCCCATCCCGTCAGATCTTGGAAGCTAAGGAGGTTGGGCCTGGCTAGTACTTGGATGGGAGACCACCTGGGAACACCAGGTGCTGTATGCTTGGGACCGACCTGGCAACCCACTCCCCGAAATCAATCTGCCATTGAAAACCCTGTGAACAGCAGAGAAGCACTGACAATAGTGTTTCGCCTATATGTAGGGTCGCTATGAGTTGGATACTGACTTGACAGCACCTAACAACAACAAGTGTTTTATTACCTAAAACAGAACCATTTTTGGATATTAATGTAATGTTTTCCAGGGTTTTCTTCCTAAGGAGAGGTTTTCTTAAATTGGATCATAATCATCATTCCATTTGTGCATTATTTGTTCCACTTTTTAAAATTATATCAAGTATTTTCACATTATTTCACATCTGCATAAGTATAATTTTAATATCTACCTCATATCTCATCAAGAGGACAAAACACACCTTAGCCAATCACCTCCTATTATCGATTATTTAAGTTTGGGTTAGAATACAGACTGGCTTGCTAGAACAGAGCCTCAGAATAAACAAGGGAAACTGAGGATTACTTTTATCTAACAGACTGGGCTGGGATTTAGTTCAGTTGGTAGAGTGTTTCACTGCAGTCTCTGAGGTCCTGAGTTTAATTCCCAGCACTGCAAAAATGGGAGAAGGGCCTGGCAATCCACTCCCAAGGCAATCCCGAAACAGTCAGCCATTGAAAACCCCATGAGGGTCGCTATGAGTCAGACACCGACTTGATGGCACCTGACAACAACAACATTTAACAGACTGGAACTGAGATGAGAGCTCCACTGTGCCAGGGACACAGGTGTCCACGGGCATCTGGGAAAGGACAGAGGGAAGAATGCCCTGTCCACATTCAGGCAGGAAGAGGGCGAAGAAGGGAGGTCACAGGCACAAGACACTCAGCTCCCTTTAGTTTACGTCATCATGTGGTCACTAGAGTGTGACGGAGGCTGGGAAATGCAGTCATCTTTCCCAACAGCTGAAATCGGGGTCCATCACAGTGGGAGGGGAAGGGAAACAGACTTTGACTGGAGGTCACTGCTTCCAAGGCCGTTTCTGATCATTCCTTATTCATAACACTGTGAAGATCATCTTTGATGTAAAGTCTTTCCATACTTTAGAGTGTTTGATTGCAGCTGTTCACCATTTGATTTTGTTTTATTTAGGACATTCTGAAGTAGAATGACTGAATGAAAGGGGACAAATCTTTAGGACTTTTCACGTTGTTGTTGTTGTTGTTAGGTGCCGTCCAGTTGTGTCCGACTCATAGTGACCCTTACAGGGTTTTCAATGGCTGATTGTTTCAGGATTGCCTTGGGAGTGGATTGCCAGGTCCTTCTACCATTTTTGTGGTGCTGGGACTCGAACTCAGGACCTCAGAGACTGCAGAGCAGTGCTCTACCAACTGAGCTAAATCCCAGCCCAGGACTTTTCACGCTCACTAATAAATTGTTTTCTCCACCCCTTCACCAGAATAGAGACCATAAAAACAATCTACCTTTTTGAAGGACAAAAGAAGACCAGTGAAGAAGAAGAGGAGAAGGAAGAGGGGGAGAGAAGAATGGAAGAGAGGAAGAAGAAGAAGACATTTTATAGTTCTTCTGATGCTAATCTGTGTTTCCTAGGAGTGGGGTGAACACCTGCCCGTGTTTGCTTACAGGTCATATTTCCTTTTTTTTCACAAAACAGTAAGCTTGTGTCTAAGTTGGACCTTTTGGGGTCAAGGAGCAGAGTCCAGAATAGCAAATGTTGGAGGATTTATCACGATGGTTCTTGTGGGTAGAATGGAAACAGTGGAGTCCAGCCCCCTACTGGTCTGCTGTGACATGGCTGGACCTCAAGGACACTGGGCTTCACTTCCTGACAAGAAGGATTCTCCCGGCAACAGCGGAGTGAGCACCTGTCCCCTTCTCTGCCTGCTTTCCCTGGTTTGCCACCAACCACCTCCGCCTTCCTGGGACGAGCCCCTCCCCCCACTGCATTAGCAGTGTGACTGGGGCAAAAGCCAAGTGGCTGCACAAGTGTGTCTTGTTGTTGTTAGGTGCCGTCGAGTCAGTATCCGACTCATAGCAACCCTCTGTACAACAGGGGAAGCACTATTGTCAGTGCTTCTCTGCTGTTCATAGGGTTTTCAATGGCAGATTGATTTTTGGGAGTGGGTTGCCAGGTCCTTCTCCCAAGCCTACAGCTTCTCGTGTTCCCAGGCGGTCTCCCATCCAAGTACTAACCAGGCCTGACCCTGCTTAGCTTCTGAGATCTGACGGGGTCAGATGCCACAGGGCTACAGCTGCAGGCCAAGTGTGTCTAAGAACCACTAAGTGTGAACCATCACAGTGGCCACTGAATAAATCTCTAACCCGAAACGTGGGCTTGAACATTTTGTGATGTTTTTTCTTTGCACAGCGTGGAATTGACCAAAGCACACGGCCATTGCTCAGACTGTACGAAGGATTTCCCCAAGTGGAGTTCACAGCAGAGGAGGACCACAGATGACCAGCACAACCCCCAAGAGAAGCCAGAATACTAGTCTTGGTGACCACACATAACCAAGGACAGCAAGAAGCAAATTCAGTTGTCAGCTGATCTTTAGAAACAATTGCTGACGGGCTGGCAGTGTGGCTCAGTGGGAGAGCACGGGCTTAGCATGAGTGAGGCCTTGGCTTCAATCTCCAACACCCCCAAAAATGTTAATGATGGATTTTTGGCATACAAGGGTTCAAAAAATTTTGTGGTATTGCTATAAAATGAAACAACAACAACAAACTCATCTTTCTCCCTTCTAGTTATACAGAAAAAAAAACCACTTCCCACCATTCATATCTATAATAATACGGTAAAGCAGCAGCAGAACTGATGTTAATAGTGCATTTTATTATAGCATAGAGATACATTTGGAAAATAAAAACAATTTCATTCACCTCCCTGAGTGATGCATTTCCAATAAAATTTACTTTTTGTGTCTAACATTTATCAAAAATTTTCACATATTTATGTTCCCTTAATCAAATATGCTTAACTAATAGTGGCAATGATAACTCATCCGAAGAAAAATTTCAGTCTTTAGAGACACGATCACAGGATATCATTTCCTTAAATTTCAATTTATAAAAGAGCCAGCGTGGTGGTGCACGCCTGTAATCCCAGCGGCTCCGGAGGCAGAGGCAGGAGGATTGCAAGTTCAAGAACAGAGGCAGTCGGTATAACTTAGTAAGACTCTGTTTCAAAAAAGTAAAAAAAAAATGGGCTGAGGGTGCAGCTCAGTGGTCCAGCACTTGCAAAGCATGCAAGCACAAGGCCCTAGGTTCAACGCCCAGGACCGAAGAAAAAAATTCAATTTATAAACATTTTTGTGGCTGAGAAGTATGGGAATAATCCATAGGACTTTCGAACATAATATACATTAGGATCAAATTATACGAGGGAAGTGGATGGAAGGACAAGTTTGTGAAGAAAAACAAGACGGTTAAAGAACTCACCAATGTAATTTTAAATGATGAATATCAAATTGCTATATCTAGATATCATTGAACACATTGCCAAGGGTCACTAATAGTTTTACTTTAAAATATTAATAATCATTATAAGCTGGAAGTTGCATCTTCTGTATCCATTTAAACATGAGAAAAGCCAGGCATGGTTGTTGTTGTTGTTAGGTGCCGATGAGTCGGTATCTGACTCATAGCAATCCTACATACAACAGGCAAAACACTATTGTCAGTGCTTCTCTGTTGCTCATAGGGTTTGCAATAGCAGATTGATTTTTGGGAGTGGGTTGCCAGGTCCTTCTCCCAAGCCCACTGCACCTGGTGTTCCCAGGCAGCCTCCCATCCAAGTACTAACCAGGCCCGACCCTGCTTAGCTTCCAAAATCTGACGGGATCCGATGCCACAGGGCTAGGGCTAAAAGCTAGGCATGGTGGTATATGCCCATAATTCCAGCACTTGAGAGGCTGAGGCAGTAAGATTGGGAGTTCAAGTCCATCCTGGCCTACATAGCAAATTACAGGCCACCCTGAGCTATGTTCGTTTTGTCAGAAAACAAAACAAACAAAACAAAAAACGTGTGATGAAAACTGTTAGGTAGAAAATAGAAAACCTTTGAGAAGTGAAAGATGCTAGTGCAAGTTCAGAATCATACTGAGTTTAGGGCTCCCTCTGGTGGTAAGATTTGGAATTTGTGCTGAATCGCCGCCCAAAGGAAGAGCAAGAATTTGCAGTACAGAGTTCTGTAAACCAAGCCCCTCCTAGTGTATTTCCTGGGATTTTTGCTACAAAACTTTAAAAAATGGAATCCAGTAAGTCTGTGTTGTGGATAATCACATCCTACTTCCATGTTGGCCTCCACATGCCCAGAATCAGAAGGAAAAAGAGAACAGAATAGATTAGTGCACTACACACCTCACCAAGTCAGAGTCTTGGTTATCATTCACAAGTGTGAAAACTGTTTCCTGAGCAGCTACTATGTGCCAAGTGGGATACTCCATGACCTATTGATAGGTTGCCAACCTCTGGTAGAAGCCCTCACTATCTCTCTTGAAGAAGGCTTAAAGAAGGTCATAAGTAAAAGGGGAACGCTGGCTGGGCATGGTGGTGCACATCTGTAATCCCAGCACAGGGAGGTTGAGGCAGGAAGATTTCAGAGTTCAAGGACAACTTTGGCTATCTATGGAGGCCCCATCAGAAAAGGAGGGGAGCCGGTGCTGTGGCACTCGCCTATAATCCCAGTGACATAGAAGGCACAGAGGCAAGAATATCACAAGTTCAAGGCCAGGGGCAGCCTGTATACTTAATGAGACCCTGTCTCAAGATAAAAAATAAAATATTTAAAAGGGGGCTACGCACAACAGCACATGCCTGTAAACCCAAAAACTTGGGAGACAAAGGCAGAAGGATTGTGAGTTCGAAGCCTGAACAGGTTAATGAGACCCTGACTTAAAAAAAAAATAAATGGACTGGTGATGTAGCCCAGTGGTAGAGCACTTGCAAAGTATATGTGAAGCCCTAAGTTCAACCCCACTTAGGGGTTGAATCCCACAAAAAATAAATTTAAGAAAAAGTAAAGGAAAAAAAAAAAGGCTGTGTGTAGGGAATGATTCAACCCTCATCTTCCCCCGTGATTGGTAATGAATGATCTCCCCTTGATTACCAAAGGAGTGACAATTGGTTCACTCTTTATTTGAATGTCACTCCTAAATTGGTTGCACCTAGCCCCTTGAGCCCCTACCTGATTGTTATCTTGAGCAGTTAAGGCAGTTAGTTACCCAAGGGCTATATAAGCAAAGCTCACTCTGCATGTGGGGAAGCAGGAAACTGGAAGAGCTGGTGATGGAAGCAGGATGGAGACCTGGTGGTGCGGTTGCTGGTGAGCCCTTAGCTAAGCTCGGTGCCTCTGCAGCATCTCTCTCAGTGCAAGGGAACCAGCAGGGGGCTGGTGGGAATAGTCAGCCGAGTCCAGACATGGACAGACAGAACTGGAAGGAGGATGGGCAACGGACAGGTGCTGTCCAGCTGTAGCTAAGATGACAGAGTGCAGCGGAGGCAGGCTGAGGCGGG
>VMDO01026669.1:0-26376 GCA_007922755.1 Pedetes capensis | reverse complement strand
CACAGAAACATCATATAACTTTGGTAAATGTACATTTTCCATATAGATTCCTTTTTTTGGTGCTTATATTTCCCTCAGCTGACATGTGGGGAAACAAAGGAGTGTTTTGGAAGACATGGTGCATAAGAGTATTTGATGCAGTTCTAGTTGTTCTGATAAAGTGCTATTTTTGATAACATATATCATGAGTCTAAACACTTGACTGCCAAATAGAAATTCAGCAAACATGGGAATCATGAAGCTGCTTTAAGCAATAATTCCTCTCAAATTTTGTAATTCATATTTTTATAATTATATATAAATTAATTGCTCTATTCCCCTGAATTGCATTCACATCATCACATAAGGCACTCTGACTTAAATGTTTTTCTTCCTCTAAGCACAGGCCTATTTCTTTGTGTGGAGGTATTTCCCATAAGCAGTAGAATGGGTAGGGAGTTGGGGAACTGAATTCATTGCTTCTGGGGAGGTCTTTGGATGCAAATGAGAAGCTTGATTGGTTGGTTCAATCTCTTGGATCTTGTTCCTCCACAGCAGGTCTTTAAAAGGCAGCTGGGACCTTCACTACATCTGACTATATTTGGGATTAAGAAAAGAAGAGAAGAAAGGATTTTTTCCCGTCTGTGCTTTGGAGGATGCTTAATTAGCTTCTGTCCTTTCTCAAGGGAAGAATAATGCTATTTAAGTAATTTACCTTCAGGGGTAAGAAACCAACAACTTATGAATTAATTTAGGAAGTAAAAGAATCTTCCAAGATGATTTGAAGTGTATCTCTTTGTTTCTGCAAATCCTAGGTTTTCAAGTTCATTTACAAGCATATAATTCTGTTTACTAAGCTCTAACACCAATGATGCCAAGTCAATTTCCCAGAGACTTATTTAGCAACTTCCCAAATACAAACACCTTACATATTCTTGCAAGATTTAGTCAGAGAAGGATTTCCAGTGACAGTGATATTTACTGAATTTTAAAAGGTGAAGAGGAATCAGGCAGAAAAAGGGAGAGTGTAGATAAGAAGGGACACCAGGCTGAAAAGACATTAGGATGAATGAAAAATCATGTTATATAGATGCTTTGGTGTATCTGTGGGTGCTTTCTTTTGTTCCACTGGTCTTTAGGCCTATTTTTGTGCCAGTACCAAGCTATTTTTGCTACTACAGCCCTGTAGTATAGTTTAAAGTCAGAGATTGTGATCCCACCTGCACTAGTTTTGCATCTGAAGAGTGTTTGGGCTATAAGTGGTCTTTTGTGTTTCCATATGAATTTTTGCATTACTTTTTTACTTCTATAAAGACTGTCATTGGAATTTTAATGGGGATTGCATTAAATCTATAGGTTGCTTTTGGCAGGATAGCTGTTTTTGCAGTATTGATTCTCCCAATCCATGAGCAGGGAGGTCCTTCCATCTTTTAGTATCCTCTGTGATTTCCTTCTTTAATGTTTTGAATTTTCTTGTAGAGCTACATAGGATCTTTGGTTAAATTGATTCCAAGGCATTTAATTTTCTGGTGGGCTATTGCAAAAGGGATTGTAGCTCTAATTTCCTTCTCTTCCTGCTCATAGTTGGTGTAAAGGAAGGCTACTGATTTTTGAGTGTTAATTTTGTATCCTGTCATGTTGCTGAAGGAGGTAATTAGGTTAAAAAGTTTTCTAGAGGAGATTTTGGGGTCCTTTAGGTAAAGTATCATGTCATCCACAAATAAGGATAATTTGACCTCTTCTTTGCCTCTATGTATCCCTTTGACTTCTTTCTCTGGTCTGATTGCCCTGGCTAGGACTTCAATCACAATGTTAAATAAGATAAGAGAGAGTGGACATCCTTGTCTTATTCCAGATCTTAGAGGAAATGTTTTCAATTTTTCCCCATTTAATGTGATGTTGGCTGTAGGTCAGTAATAGATGGCCTTGATGATGTTAAGGTATTTTCCTGTTATACCTAACTTCTCCAGGGTTTTTATCATGAAAAGATGTTGCACTTTGTCAAAGGCCTTTTCAACATCGATTGAGATGATCCTGTGATTTTTGTTTGCAAGTCTTTTGATATGTTGAATTACATTAATCAATTTTCATATGTTGAAGCAGCCTTGCATCTGTGGAGTAAATCCCACTTGGTCATGGTAAACAATCTTCTTAATATGTTGCTGAATTCGATTTGCTAGGATTTTGTTAAGAATTTTTGCATCTATGTTCATAAAGAAAATGGGTTTATAATTCTCTATCTTAGATGTATCTTTTCTTGGTTAGGGTATCAACATGATGGTAGCTTTGTAGAATGGTTTTTGGAGTGCTCCCTCCTTTTAAAACAAATAACAAGAAATGCTAGCGAGGTTGCAGAGAAAAGGGAACCCTCTTACACTGCTGGTGGAATTGTAAATTGGTTCCGCTACTTTGGAAATCAACAGGGAGCTACCTCAGAAAACTAAAACTAAATAGATCTACCATAAGACTCAGTTGTACCACTATTGGGAATATACCCAAAGGGAGATAAGTCATCATACCAAAGAGACACTTGCATCTCCATGTTCAATGCAGCACTTTTCACAATAGCAAAGATATGGAATCAACCAAAGTGCCCATTAACAGAAGAATGGATAAAAAAAATTACAGTATGTATACACAATGGAATACTACTTAGCAATTTGAAAAATGAAATAATGTCATTTGCAGCAAAATGGATGGAATTGGAGAAAATCATCTTAAGTGAACAAATATAAACCCAAAAAGAGAAATACCATATGTTCTCACTCAAATGTGGGAGCTGAATCAAACTTAAAAGAAGGAAAAAATCCTATACATATATTGAAGCATAATAAAAAGCTCATTTAAATTTAGTGTAGAAGGGACAATTTAAGGAGTGGAAAGAAGGAAGGAGAGATCTAGCAAAAGGAAGCAATGATGGGAGAAGATGGGAGCGGGTGGAGGACCTATGACTAGGGAAGAAGGGGGGAAGAGGTCAATCTCAATGTAAATAACACAACTTTATTAGTACAGGAAATAATATTAATAATAATACCAATAATAGAGAAGAATGGCGGTAATGCAAATGGACTAGATCACTTATAACATTGCTGAAAATGAAAAAAGATAGATCACTATAGAAAAAAGTTTGGACTTAAATCAAAATTGGGATGCATGTATATAGGTAAATATTCCCACAAAAAGACATACAAGCTGAAAAGAGATCATTGGTGGGGTGGTGGTAATGGGGGAGGAAGGTCATGAGAGGGTAAGGGGGAAGTTATATGATCACTGTACAATGAAATGCATATATGGAAATGTCACAATGAAGTACATGTCAGAATGAAACCCATTAAGTTGTACATGAAAAGTTTCTAATAAAAAGAGCAAGATATACAGGAAAATGAAAAGATTAACTGGTAATGCTTTACAGCATGATCTTTGAGGATTATTTGTAGCCTCCCTCCTTTTAATATTTAATTCCATAAGATATAATTAAGCAGGAAATAAACTAACAAATGAAATAAAAGAAAAATCATGTTGTATGAGAAAAAGCACAAGGAATTTGTGTTTCTATTAAACAAAGTGGGGGTCAAGGACTGAAGAGGGATAAAGTTTATAGAACAAGACATGAACTAGATCAAAGAGGACCTCATTAGAGAGCTCAGCCTATTTTCTACAGAAATGAGGAAATGGCATAATTGCATGGTTTATATAGACTTCTGCAATTGTGTGGGGGAGTTGAAGGGTTAAGACAGACAGCAGGAGAGCCTGTTAGGTGTTCAGGCAAGAGGGGATGACAGGTGTACAAAGGAGAGAACATAGAGGGTAGAGGGAACAGCACAGATCCTCTAGTTGCATTTGGAGAACACCAAGGGAGTAAAATGTGTAGGAGGATATTATGTTTAGTAGAGAAAAAGAAAAAGAAAATGACCAGTCCTCTGCTACCCAATGGTTAGGTAGAACCAACAACCACTGAAGTTTATAGGATATGGAGTAGAGAACACAGAGAATTCTGAAGTGGATATCTGAGGATGAAGTGTCTAAAAAAAAGATAAGGGTGGTATTTTGTAGGCACTTGGATATATGGGTGTGAAGTTTTGGAGAAAATTAACAGTGGAAAATAATGGTTTGAGAATAATGAGAATATATAAGTAGCAACTGAAATCAAGTAAAGAAATGAGATCACTCAGGTAAATTAATTATGTAGCATAGAGAAACAGAGTGCACAGGACAGGAGTCAGTGGAGTACAGCATTTAAAAAATCAGCAGGGCATATTTAGAATATCTGAAACTCTTAATACCTGCTTTGTTTTTGTGGTGTGGAGCTCAGGGGAGATATATATGGACGGTGTTTGGTTTGACATTGTTATTCACCAAATACTCCTTTTTCTCCCCTCCTAATTTTTATTCTACTGCCGTTTGCTTTTTTACATGGTAGAAATAGTAAACTTGACTATTCTCATTTTAAGCAAGAGCAGAACAATAGTATATGATTAGTTTTTACCCTAACCCTTGTATGTGAAAATTGTATAAGGCTTGATTGAAATGGCTTATCTATTCAAATTACATGAAAAATTATTCTTAATGTTATAAAAAATGTCTAACCATATGACTGTCTGCAGCTGTACTACTGTGGCATCCGATCCCTTCAGATCTCAGAAGCTAAGCTGGGTCAGGCCTGGTTAGTACTTGGATAGGAGACCATCTGGGAACACCAGGGGCTGTAGACTTGGGAGAAGGACCTGGTAACACACTCCCAAAAAACAATCAGCCATTGAAAACCCTATGACTAGCAGAGAAGCACTAACAATAGTGTTTTGCCTACTGTATGTAGGGTCACTATGAGTTGGACACTTACTCGATGGCACCTAACAAAAACAACAATAAGCCATATGATCAGGTACAACCTAAATTTTGAAAAACCCATCCTGGTACACTGCTGTACATACATTTCTAGAAACCTCAGCTTCCATATTCAAATCATAGTCTTAGCTGGAGTATGACAATACACAACTAATAATTCATAAACATATAATAAATAAAAATGACTTATTTTAATATGCTACTCACAGTGCAAAGTAATAGGGTAAGTGATAATGTAGTTCAAGAATAAAAGGTCTTGTCAAATAGAAGGCTAGATCACCTATGGAAAGATCAAGTTATTTGATGAAATTAGCATATAGAGGAAATCAGAGACAAGAGCAGGGAGGTCAAATGGATGAAGGGTTGCCTCTCTAACCCATGTGTCTAAATAACACAAATTTATTTGGTAAATATAGCTATTTTAAGTTGATGATAGCCATTTGTCGAAAACTTCTAGACATTTTGGTTCTTGCCCCTATAACTCTGAAAATTATGAGTTTTAAGCTATTATCCTAAGAGTTATATAATTTCAACCAAAAGTAAATACCAGCATTTTTGATAGTTGGCCACCACCAACTAATACTGTAATACATGGAATGACTAGTTTGAAAATCTCTTGAACCTATTTGTTTTCCTTTTTCTGCAGTATATACATGAAGCTAGTTCTGTGCTAGAGGTGGGCCAGCTGTCTGTAGCTTGGTAACCCATCTGCAGAATCTGGGGTTTACTAGGACTGAAGCTGCTGCTGCTGCTGTTGCTGACAGGGGATTGATCACATCCATGCTCATATGTGGAAGCATTTTGCTTGATATGAGTTTACTTTCCAAGAGTGATGGTGTGGAACTACAGTCAGCAGTCATCCACTGTGGAGTCGGTTACTCCTTCTGAAATTGAAATAAATTGGCCGAGGGAATGTGCAGAACCGCAGTTGGTGAATTTAACATGGAGCACTGTGGGCCCACTTGGATAATGACTGCATTATATTCAGGCAGAGAAATGCAAGGGGGAAACCCACTTAAGAATATTGTGTTTCTCAAACATATATCAAGGCATCAAAAATGTAAACAGATCTTTCACATTGTAATTGTACTAAAACTGAGTGAAGGGAGAATTTAATAAGCCTATGAATGACTTTTTTGGGCCTCAATCTCACACCGATTTGTCCTTTATACTGCTAGTAGATTAGTCTGTCCAATAACACAACTTTAAAGAAGCAGTTCCTAAGCTGAAGAGTATCCTTAGCTTAGAACATAAAGGCTTTAAAATCTTGTACCTCATTGATCTTTATCATCTACCAGTCCCCACATGGATGCTTCTCCATATGCAAATTTGTGGATTTCAGCGAAGCTCTGACAGAACACAGCTGCCTTGCTCACTGGTGTGGGAGAGGAACAACTTTCCTACCCAACCCTCAGAAATGGAACTCAGATCCACGTGTAGGCTGTGAGATATAAAAGTGAAGAAGAAATTCTTCTTGACCCCCTGAGTTCACATTTTAGTAGAAAGGGACAAAATGCTGCAAATAATTGTGCTATAATCAATTGAGTGTAACATACTATGGGAATGCAAGAAAGGAAATGACCAAGTGGTTGACTGATTGGGGAAGAATAGGAGAGGTCTGTTGTTCTAAATGCCAGAGGGCAGGTACTGGTCTCAGCGGATAAGGCACTGGATTGAGACTCAGAAATCCTGAGGTTGAATCCTAGTTTGGTCATGTTGAGCATGATATATTAATAATGCATCTGTGAGCTACTCATTTATAAAGTGGGATACAAATAGAGGTTTTTTCTCCTTATTAGATTTTTTGTGGACACAGGAAATACTTCAGTTTTCTTCATGTACAATGTACATATCTTGGCCTATGTAAAACTACAGTCATTTCTTGTTGTGTTGTTAAGTACCCCTGAGTAGCATCTAACTCATAGTGACCCTATGTATAGTCGTTTCTAGTGAACACTAACGCCAATCCTAACCTTCTTTTTGAGAACTTGGTTCTCCTTTCTTGAGTACTCTGAACAGACACAGTAATACTATTAACAACAAGCACATTAGCAATGGTGACTATAAAGATGCACTAAAGGCCCATTTGTTCCACTTTCTACTGTTTTTCATAATTTATCTTTTCATAACTAATCCTTACTCTAACCTACAAGGGCTGGGATTTAGCTCAGTTGGTAGAGCGCTGCGCTGAGGTCTCTGAGGACCCAAGTTCAATTCCCAGCACCGCAAAAATGGGAGAAGGGCCTGGTAACCCACTCCCAAGGCAATCCCTAAACAGTCAGCCATTGAAAACCCTCTGAGGGTCGCTATGAGTTGGATACCAACTCGAAGGCACCTAACAACAACAACTAACCTACAAAGTAGGTATGAGTATTCTCATTTTAGTGATAAAACTGAAATTTAGAAAGAGGAAAATGATATTTCCAAAGACATTCAGCTTGTTAGTGACAAATCCAAATATCAAACAGTGATTTAATTTTAGAGACTGTATGTTATATATTTTCCTTCCTTAGAATCTATCCCATTTGCTTCCTTGCAGCTTTCAGAATATGGGAAGAGTATGTCAATCTTATTTACTCTGTTTCATTAATTCTTTGTATTGTTCTTCTGGTTTCCATTTCAGTAATTTCAGCTCTGATCTTTGTTGTTTCTTTCCTTCTACTAGTTTGGGTGTTCTTTTTTTTTTTAAACTTTGAGGTAAATTTTATAGGAATATAATACCTATTTCGCTGATGGAGTAATTCTCAGAATTTTAGAAACACTTAAGGCAACCTTACACTGTAGAAGGGCATGCTCTGAAAGAGAGCCTCGCTTGTGTGCTGCACAATAATATAACAGATGGTATTAACACTTCACAGGGTATGTGGCATCTCTTAGGTTGCCAATAAAAATTTGTGATTAGAACTTTAAAAATTACTAATGTTCATTGAAGGCAGTCATGCTTACCTT
Source organism: Pedetes capensis (assembly GCA_007922755.1). Classification (NCBI taxonomy): domain Eukaryota; kingdom Metazoa; phylum Chordata; class Mammalia; order Rodentia; family Pedetidae; genus Pedetes; species Pedetes capensis. The sequence goes on along the minus strand of VMDO01026669.1, from coordinate 18,603 downwards.
ATGGTTTCTGTGAGAACAACAAGGTGTTCTTGTACAGAGGCTAGATCACCCTACTACTCTTCAAACTGTCTTTTGATATTTCATTTAAGGTTGTTAAAAATTTATATAGGCAGTCTTTTAGATGGAAATTGAAAGATCAAGGCAAATAAATGAAAGAGTTTATCAAAAGTTCAAAGGGTAAAGTTGATGATAGGCTTATTCCATTATTCATTTACTGCTTAGAGATCATTCATTTGTGTTATGGTGACAGAATGTGAGTTTTTGTGAATCCAGCTGAACATCAACATGAGGAAACATTTAAGAAATATACCATATGGGATAAACTGAACCCTGTCACTAATAAAAATAATTCCTGAATCTTTCCTTTGGTTATTTTCCTGGAATCAGTTGCAACTCAGTCCTGCCCAGAGGCAAGGAAAATGGACTAGACATGTTTTTGAAACCGCTTTCATAGTTATAATTTTATAATATTGTAATAAATTTCAATATGACCATGGGGAGTATGTTGTTCTACACAAGCATTTTACTGCTAGTATGAATTTACAGTAATTGGAGATAATTTACTATTTTATGAGGCATAACAGAATAATTGTACCATTTTCAAGTTTAAAGAGAAAAGAGTGAGAGAGGTCTGGTCAGGATGATAAATGGACCACAGCATCTGGTAACTGTTCCTTTTCAAAAACGTAGAATCATTGCACATAATAATATATTGCAGCTTCTCATTTTTAACAATATTCATTTTGCCATAATATTTCCAAGTTGGTGATTTTGAGTTTATAAGAATAATGCTGAGATTTTCAATGGTAGAAACTCTTAAACTTTGTCTATATGTGACATACAGTGGGATTTTATAATCTAGTGAGACTTCTCCTCAAATTAATGTTTTGACAAGAGGTAAATGATCCCTATAGGCCTGACCAGCACTATCCTAACACAGCTTGTATTTTGTGAACATATTTCAAGGAGCTATATTATGTTTCAACAAAGAAGTGTTTCTAGATTGGCTGGGTGTGGAGGTGCATGTCTGTAATAGTAGTGCTTAGGAGGCAAAGGCAGGAAGATTGTGAGTTTGAGGCCAGGCTGGGGAGCTACATAGTGAGTTCCAGGCCAGCCTGAGCTACATAGGAAGACTTTCTCTCACAAATAAACAAGCAGAAAATCCAAAGGCTGGATATCTCAGAGCACTTGCCAAGCATGTGCCAGGTCCTGGGTTTAATCCCTAGCACTATAAAAAGGAAAGGAAGAAAGAGAGAGAGAGAGAGAGAGAGAGAGAGAGAGAGAGAGAGAGAGAGAGAAAGGAAGGTGTTTCTAGCCTTAACATATGGTTGCAATCATGACCCAAACTCAAATGTTTCATGAAGAAACTTCTCCAAAGTTGGATAAAACCCCAAGGAAAGGTACAAAGGACAAGTACTGATTTAGTTGCGTTGTCCTTTACAACTCTAGACTTAAATAATAGGAGTTGATGGTAGGAGGAAAGTTGAGCATCTGCCCCCTAACCTCCTACTACCTGCTGCCACCTGATCAAGAAGCAGGTCAAACTTCTAAAATGCATGGCACCCCCTCCACATTATCCTACAAGTACTAGGATTTGAATGTTGTTTCCAAGCTTTCCTAAGAAGGGAAATCCAACAGTAAGGAAAAGTTATTCCTTTGGGCTCTATCCTGAATAGTTTGAGGGAATTATTATATTACTTTTTCCTAGAAAAGTCATGTCTTCCCACACAATGGCCTTGTTGGAAACCCTTCTCACCTTCTCATACTTGAGATTTTAGTACCTAATCCATTAAGGCAATTCCCAGAGTGCAAGGTATTTTCTAAGCAAAGACATACTAGGATCTTCCCTCGTCTTTTTACTCTATGACATTGTCTATTTATGGAAGCTGAGGACCATGGGGTCTGCATACCATTTGTCTCTAGAACATATCATGCTTCCTATTATGGAGTCAGAAGACAGAATGCATGAATTAACAGATGGATAGAAGCAGCAGAAATGGGGAGATGAAATAATCGAAGATAATTTTCTGATTTTGAGGCAGAACTGGATAGGAATATGCAAATCCCATAAACATCTATGTGAAATGGTGGGTTGATTCAGATCAGGGCTTCATAGCAGTTTTTTAGGAAAAGGGTTAGAGGCGAGCAGAACTTTGATTAAAACTTCACATTTCCCTGGTATGTAAGGATGCCTTTATTGTTTTCTGGAATATTTCCTGAAGTCAGCATAGAATTTAAGTTGATATTAAAGGAAAATAAATGGATTACACAGTCAAAGAAGTTTGGAAGGCATTCAGTTAAATACAGTTAAATAGGTTTTATATTTAGGCAGGACATATTAGATGTTAGTATGTTCCAATGTGCAGTACATACCTCCAAGAGAAAGATATTCAGTCTCCAAAATTAAACTGATAATAGAATTTTTCTTTAGTAGGGCATCTCATGGAATTTGTAACCCAGAAAGTTGTTATGGCCGGCTAATACAAGATACTAAAGCCAGATCTCTTAATATAAAATATCTATCACTATTTATTCAGTACCTATAAACACCAGACTCTATAGTTAGCACCAAGGCAAGAATCTTCTTGTTTTATTTGATAAAAATAATCAAACTAAATTATTGAAGCTCATTCTGTTAGGTATTTAGGGATGCAAGTTATTTTTATTAGAAGAATATACTTAGTATTGACACCATTAAAATTGACTTATACAGAAAATATTTTGATTAACTTACATGGGAAATATAAATGTCCTAAAAAATGGCTTCATATGAAAACAGCAATCAAATATGCCTTTTCTGAGAAATACATGCTAGAACTGACAGATATCTGGGCTTGCTCATTCAGCAATAGCTACCCTGGACAAGTTCATTATCTGTTTATATACTTGTGTTGATGTTTGTGGATGAGTCTAAAGGAACCCTTTTATTTGCCTAATTTACATGCCTTCCTTTGTCTGCACTCTATCAGTTTAGATGTCACCCGTAATAAGTATGAAAAATTGCTCTGTGCTTCATGGTCTTCTACTTTTTTAATCTGCAATAGAACTTCTCTATAACTACCAAAGGGACTTTAGTTCCAAGAAACAGCAAATCTAATTTAACTATACTTAGTCGCAATCTCTCACCCTAATAGTCATTTTGCTTAGTATGAAAACTCATCAGTAGGTATACTCTTAAAATGGTTTCATCTATTTTAAGGGAATAAACTAAAAGAATGTGCTTATTTTTGATTACCTAAATATTTTCTGTAATGTAATGGTATAATCAAATGATACTACTCTACCATCTTTACCTTTAAAAGCTTCACTAGTATCTCTGTTTTGAGTTTTTTTTTTTTAATATATATATATATATAGCATTTTGCTTTCACCTGGTGGGTCAATCTCTACAAATCCCAACTCTAATAATGTCATTCTCCCACTCAAAACACTCATTGACTTCCCCATTGCTTATTGAATGAAAAATGACTCCCTGTCTGGCATTTAGGGTTTTAAGAGTTCACTCTTATTCACCCACTTTTCCTCATGTTCACTCTAATTAAACTGGCTCTCTCTAAAACATTCCCCACACATTTTTGCATTGTAGCTTTTGAGTAATGTTTCATTATCTTACCAGAATGACCACCCGTATCCTTGTCTTTTGAAAGTTAATCAGGCCTTCAAGCTGCCTCTCAGATTTTACCACTCCATGAGCCTAGTTCTAATGAGTTCCTAAATAACATCTTTTTTTTAGGGACCCCATAATCTCTTCTTTTTAAATCCTCACATACTTAGCACACTGCACTAAGCTTGGCACAGAGAATAATTGACTCTATTATACCATGCTTTCCTTGCGTGGAGTTAAAGTTAGTTTTTCTTTGATCCTTGCTACTAAATTTGAAATTCTCCCAAGGGCACAGAAACTATCTATTATTTACTATCACTCCACTCTGCAATAAATAGTTAACTTGAAATGCAAAGTTAAAGCATTTTTGTGGAACGCAACCACTTCAGTGTAGTAAAAATTTTTTTAGAGCTTGAAATTTGGTAAATTTGTATTCTGTTAGTGGACCAGTTTCTTAGTTGTGAGGGAGACAATTGTTGTTAGGTGCTGTCGAGTTGGTATCTGATGCATAGAGACCCTCATAGGGTTTTCAATGGCTGACTGTTTCAGGATTGCCTTGGGAGTGGATTGCCAGGTCCTTCTCCCACAGAGGGAGACAATACTGGACAGAGAATTCAAAGATATGAGTTTGAGTGTGAGTTCTTTTTGTTGCAGCATCTGTGATTTTGGTCAAGTTTAACTCTTTTGTGTTTTGGGTTTCTTATTATTTAAAAATGAGAACATTACACTTACCATGGGGGTTTACCATAAAAATTAAATGAGGTGACATAAGAGAAAATGTGTTACAAACTATGAGATATTTAGAAATAAATTTTCTGCTTATTGGGGCACCTAACAAAGAAGTGGGTGCCAGCAAGGCATCCCAGGGGTAGTCACATGTGACAAGATCTGCAGGATAAACTTATCCTCTAAGTGAAGTGAAAGTAGAAAGGATGTGCCAGAAAGAAAAAGAGTGTTTGAAAAGATTTGTAAGAAATGAGAGGAAGAATGGTGAGAAATTCTGGAGTTGGCAGATGGTGTAAGCATATTATAAAAATACCCCCTTTTGGGGGCTGGGGTTTAGTTCAGTTGGTAGGGCATTGCTCTGCACACTGAGGACCTGGGTTCGATCCCCAGCACTGCAAACACAGGAGAAGGACATGACAGTCTACTCCCGAAGCATTCCCCGAACAGTCAGCTGTTGAAAACACTACAAGGGTCACTATGAGTTAGACTCAACTTGACGGCACCTAACAACAATCCTTCTTTGATTCTGATATAGTCCTCTAAATCATTTTCCCTTCTTTGCAGCATGACCACTTGCTCCAAATTTTGTTAGGAAAATTTCTCTAGGTCATGGTGACACATGAGGATTTTCTTTGCAGTACAGCTAGTAATTTTTATGCTTTAATTAGGAGGATGATTTAGTTTTAGAAAATCATTTATTTTCATTGCTACAGTTTATGTAGTGAATACTTTGAAAAATGAATGAGGTAAAAGATACCCCCCAGTGTAGATGAGAGATGAAGAACACTGCCTGTAAGGTCAGATCGCTGTGTAATAGTCTAGCTTCATCACTTTATTGTTGCATGTTCATGAGTAAATCATTTAATTTTGTGAACATAAAATAACAATGGTACTAAATTATAAATTTATTGTGAACATGAAAAGAAGTAATAAATAACTGAGCATTCCATATAGCACTTGATATGAGTTTAACGAATATGAACCTTTATTTTAACTTCCTAAGAACTCTATGAATAGCAGAGAAACATTGACATAGTGCCCAGCAAGGCACAATGTCAGGGAATGTTCCTTCTGTTGTACGTAGTGTTGCTGTGAGTCAGACCCAACTCGAGGTCACTGAAGGAGAACCAATAATAAGCACATTTTCTATGCAATTCAACTTATGCTTTATTTTGAAGTTTATATGTGTTTAATTAAAATTTTGCCTCAATTAGCTGATACACTTAAAATATATATTGGTTAAACTGGACTGTTAGATGAAGCATTAATGTTTATAAAAGTAAAAACCCATTTTAGTAATCAATGATGTAGCTAAAATATGAACTGTTAACAATAATTATCTTTAGAATAAAAAGTGTAAATAGGCCATTCACAAATTTGTAACAAATGTTTACCAGATTTCCAGTGTTTCCCATGATTTAAACAGATTGGATACTTAATGATTTCTCAGAAAAATAAGATTTAAACTCCATGTGTCCTTATTTTAGGGGTAAGTTTTGTGAAGTTCCTATTCACAGGTTGCTATGGAACTGAAAGAAAAAAAAGTCTTTATCTTTCTCTAAATTATTTTTTATTGTTCTAGTGATTTATTACAGTGAAAATTTAAGAGAAAATACTGGATATGATCTATATCTGTAGCTATTTCTTGTGTAGGACTCGGTACTCTTAGCAGGATATTCCCTCAATTCTGCTCATAAGTGAAAATAAAAAACAAAAAAAATTAAAAAAAAAAAATTTTAGCCATATCTGTGAAGTGCTTCCCTTGTGAAATAGAATGGAAGTCAATAGGAAAAACATCTTAACCAACCAAAACTAGGGTGGGATGAGGTATTACCAATGGAATGTAATTCAATCAAAATTTATCTAAAGTGCTAAAAAGTACTTATTTATAAAGTGTTCATTATATTTTAATCCTATGTAGTTAATTTCACTTCTCTCGTATCTCATGGGGATAATTTAGTAATAGTAATATATAGTGTAAAACTTGCTATAGATACACAATTATTATTATACAGGAAGATAGGCTCTGTGGACTCAATTTACTTTCTAAGAGACTAATAGGTTTAGTCTGAAATAAAATAGTAATAAGAAACAACAAGTAGATAAAGTTAAATATTAGACCTGGTGAAAAATGAGAATCATTCCTACAGAATATAGCAGTAATTTTAAAGAGATAGGGCAAAATTAAGTGATGAAATAAATAATAATGCTTTTAGCGAATACCATAATCTAAATATTTAATCTACAGGTTTCTATCATACCTTGAATTACAGAATTTGCTATTTAGAATACTTAAAGATTTATGGCATCATTTGGATTTCACAGCATTGCCAAGTGTTATTATGCCCATCTTATAGATGAGGTGAGAAAATTTCATCTGAAGTAAGTTATATAACCTCTTGGGGGTGATGACAAACAAATGATCCAGCCAGGTATAAAGTGTTGATATCCACCTCTGAATTCTAGCACTGTCCTGGACATTTATTCAACTTCTCTGACTCTTTTATTTGTAAAAAGGTGAAAGAAGAAATATCTATAATATATGGAGCTTTTGATTGTTATGCTGATGCCCCTGAAGAGCTTAGCACAGTACCCACAGCCATATGGTGTTTTTAGGTACTGTTGAGTCGGGTCCAACTTATAGTGACCCTACATACAACAGAATGAAACACTAAAACTGTGTCATGCCTGGCACTATTGTCTATGGTTCTCTGCTATTCATATGGCTGTGAATGGCTGATTGTTTAGGGAGTGGATTGCCAGGTCCTTCTCCTTAGCCTACAGGACCTGGTATTCCCAAGTGGTTTCCCATCCAAGGACTAACCAGGCTGACCTTGCTTAGCTTCCTAGACGAGGCAGGATCAGATAACAGGGTGCTATGGCTATAGACCACCGTCATATGTTGTTGTTGTTGTTGTTAGGTGCCGTCGAGTTGGTATCCAACTCATAGCGACCCTCTGTACAACAGGGGAAACACTATTGTCAGTGCTTCTCTGCTGCTCATAGGGTTTTCAATGGCACATTGATTTTTGGGAGGGGGTTGCCAGGTCCTTTTCCCAAACCATCATATAGTAATGTTCAATATTAACTAATCCTAATTTTATTATCATTATTACTATATCCTAGCATCCATATGAGTAGAAACTGTGTATTTTCATTTCAACTATTATATGTTATGAAATACTTAGGAGAGGAATTGAAGCTATAATAACTCATGATATTCATAAGTAAATTAAGAAAAGATGTATTTTTAAAGAATACTATATTTTTAAAAATCTTAAAAACTGGCAAAATTTACATAAAACACAACTTTATTTTAAATTGTTGTTATTAGGTGCCAAGGATTTGATGTCTGGCTCATAGCAACACCATGTACAACAGGGGAAACAGTATTGTTATTGTTTCACTGCTATTCATAGGGTTTTTAATGGCTAATTGTTTTGGGGGAGTGAGTTGCTGGGTCCTTCTCCCAAATCTATATCCCCTGGTGTTCCCAGGCAGTCTCCATCCAAGTACTAACCAGGTTCAACCCTAGTTGGCTTCTGAGATCTGACAGAATCGGATGTACAATGCTACAGCTGCAGGCTTATTTTATATACTTTTCACTTTTTTCTGATTAAGAAGGTAATATCTTAGACTGTGGACTTAAAAAAATCATAAATACATAAAATGGACAGTAAAAACAGTGTGATCTCGCTTAGATTTCCATTTACCCATTTGCATTTTTACCAGAAGAGCATGAAAGGCCTTTCTCACTGTATCTTAGCAATTTTAAGTACTGTATTAACATTTTAAATCACACAGTTATAAAAACAAAAAATGATACCTGTTCTTTGTTTTAATTATATTTTGTTATTAGTGACAATAGACTTCTAATTTCTTATTTATTCTGCCGATCACTTAATATTTATGAAATTTTCAAGTGAAACACATTGAGTGAGTTCTGTTATTGATATAAAATATATATTTACATATTAACAATATTAAACATTTGTTACAGTGGGTACAAATATTTTTTGAGATTTTTAGTTTTAGTTGATTTACTAATATTCTTTAAAACAGAAGAAAATTAAAATCACCCTCAGTAAAAAATTATAGAAAGAAATGAAAAATTTCACTCCTATCTCAAATCATTTTAGCCTTCCTCTCAAGAGATTAATATTGTCATCAGCTTTGTGCATATCTTTATCTTTGATTTTTCATAAAAAAACCTTTTCATTAAAAAATAATGCTATTTAGTTGTAGCTATCCTTCCTTTGCTGGGGTTTAGCTCCTTTGGCAGAGTGCTGCTCTGTGCTCTCTGAGATGCTGGGTTCAACCCCCAGCACTGCAAAATTGGAAGAAGGACATGGCAATCCACTCCAGGAAAAACCCCCAAACAATTAGCCATTAAAAACCCTATGAGGGTCACGATGAATTGGACCTGATTGGATGGTACCTAACAATGACGGCAATAATCCTTCCTTTAGATGGGTAAAAGTAGATGGATAGCTACAAAACAAATTAGTTTTACTATTCCAGAAGAACTTTAGAATCATGCTGTTTCAGAAATATCTCAATGGATCATTTCTTATCACATTAAGTCTCTAAATTTAGAATTTATATGTTTATACTATTTGTAGCCACACTCAGTAGGTTATCTAAGTGCTTCTCTATTTTTAAATAAAGCTTTACCCTTTTCTAAATATAGTTTTACATATTTGTAAGTTTTGTTTTTAAGTCAGGTGCCATGGTGCACGCCTGAAATTGCAGAAGCTAAGGCAGCAGGATTATGAATTTGAGTCTGGAGGCAGCTTGTACAATTCAGTAAGACCCTGTCTCAAAATAAGAAATGAAAAAGGAGCTGAGGGTGCAATTCAGTTGCAGAGCACTTGCCTAGCATTTGTGAGGGCCTGGGTTCAATCCTAGTACTGCAAGAAAAGAGTTGTTTCTGGATGTGTTTCAGCATTTTTCTTAAAAAATAACAAATTATTTCCACCTTGTGATATTTATAAAGTTTTCTTCATTTCTGAAACAAATCTATCTATCATTAATACTTTTCATGTATTATTGGAATTACTTTACTAGTAAATTTTTAATACTTTAGTATTCTTTTGTGTTAATAGCTGAGATTTTCTGCATTCTGTACTGTTTATGCTATGGATCAAATTTTGTAATCATCAAGAATAATAATGACAATTTTACTTTTTCTATATTATAGTAAAAATGAAACAATATGTTACTGTTTGAGTTTTAAAACAATGAATTGGTATATTGTCTGGTCCTGGAATTCTTCAATAAGGAATAAAATTTTATACTGTTTTACTGTATTATTTATGTTTCATTCTTCTTAATTTTGATAATTGAGTTACTTTTTGATCATTGAGTTAATTGTGATCAAGTGTAACTATAGAAAAAATGTCATGGTGATAACACCTCATGTAATATGCATTCTTAATACTGCCATAGGACCAAAGTCACTTTAAAGAGAAAATAATTTTGTCACCTTTAGCTATTATGTCAAAGGAAATATTTTTTCACATAGTTAACAGGACTATTTTCTAGGCAGCTATTCTGGGTTTAAATATTTCGCAGCTTCCTTAGGAAGTTATTCTAAGCTTAAGAAGTGGAGCATTTAAAAAGGGGCTTTCTAAATTAACTAGAATATAAAGGAAAATAACACAGTGTTCAAAAATTTTTATATCATTTTCTTTAGGAGAGAAAAGCATCATCAACAATTTATAAGTCGTTTTTCTGGCATTCTATACACAACATAAACGAGTTAAAGTGTTATAATTCATTAGTTAGATATCATCTTTTCCCCAGAAAATAACATCTGCTCTGTCTGTACTCTGCCTTTTGTGTGATCATAGGCATGACTCTATTTCCTATCACTTTCACAGATTAGTTCTGGTTTTGTTAGTGAAATATATTTAGACTTTAGGACTAGGCTCTTAGTCCTGTGTTCTTTTTGCTTCATTCTCTCTTGGCAAAGTTATTAACAAACAAGGCTTCTGCTATATCCTGAATGTTGGTGACTTTCCAACCTATATTTCCAACCAATACTTTTTCTCTTATTTTGTTTTCTACTTCTTACTGCTTGCTGTATATATGTTGGAATCTTGAACTAGCTTGCCTACTGACTCAAACTACCTTCTACTACCATCAGTATTTCACTGTTTTTTTTTCAGGTTACCAGCTTTGAAGCTTGTACTCATTCCCTTAATCAAAAGGTCCTTCTATTTGACCTCTACAATGTTTGCAATCCATTTCTTCTATTTGGTCTTCATTGTAGAACAAATTAAAATGCTTTCTCACTTATTTCTTTACCTCCAATATCCAAAATATTCTGTAAACAATTGCTATATTAAACTTGCTTGCTGCTATACCACTGTGGCATCCAATCCTAGTACTCAGAAGCTAAGCAGGGTCGAGGAGCCTGGTTAGTACTTGGATGGGAGACCACCTGGGAACACCAGGTGCTGTAGGCTTGGGAGAAGAACCCCGCAACCCACTCCCAAGAAACAATCGCCCATTGTTTCTCTGTGAATAGCAGATGTGGGGAAAAATTGGGAGGAAATTGGCAAAAACTCCCAAACTGGGAAAATGGCTTTTGAATATCTGGTTTGTAAGTTAGAAATCTAGGGAAAATGAAAGTAACTTGGTTGCACATTTGTACAAAACCCTTCCTGATTGGACAATTGGACTGAAAACTGATTGGCTCAGACCATTCCATGGGCGGGCTACATAAAAAGCTGCACTGCGCCAGCTCGACCCATTTTGGCACCCCTTTCTGTGCCTTCTCGCCTGTTCCTGCCCAGACCACTGATGGGGAAATGCCCCTCCTGCTGCTCTCCCCCGGAACTTTGGTGAGGAAAGAATGCTCTTCCGTCGCAATCCTCAACAAGGAAAAGAACCTGCTCTCCGTCTGATCACTGATGAAGCAATAGCTGTCTCCTCGTGACCACCGAGAGGACCAACACAGGTGTTTGCTCCTGGAAGGCAAAAGTGCCTGAGGTTTTTCCTTTCTCCCGTCTCCTCCGGGGTCCTGAGGGCTGCAGGAGTCTGCACCTCTCACCTGAGGGTCCTGAGTGAACTGTGTTTAGTATCTGTATGCACGTGGCGCCGCCTATCTGAACCTCCAGGCTGGACCGGGAGGCTCGTGCCCCACAAAGAGTTGGCGCCCGAACGTGGGGCCCAACAGCAGAGAAGCACTAACAGTAGTGTTTAGCCTGTTGTGTGTAGGGTTATTATGAGTTGGACACCAACCAGACAGCACCTAACAACAACAACAACAACAACAACAACAATAACAACAACAACAACAACGTATTAATCTTAGCAAGGCCTATGCTGATACATCACTTTCCTACGGAAAAAAAGTTTAATGATTCTCTCCAACCTAAACAATAGTCTGATATTCCAAATTCTGCTTACTCTGGCCTCAGTTTATTTGTGGACTCATTTTCCATTGCTCTTCTTCATTTATAACAATCAAACTGGATTAAATCCTCTTCAGCCAAATGCTCTAAAGTGGTTATTTTCATTAGTGCTAAACCTTTTAATTACCCCTATATATACATTGTTGGGAGAAGGGCCTGGCAATCCACTCCCAAGGCAATCCCGAAATAGTCAGCCATTAAAAACCCTATGAGGGTCGTTATGAGTTGGATACCGACTCAACGGCACCTAACAACAACATATATACATTGAGCCAATTAGTTCCCATGATAAATGGTGAAGTAGGTATCATCATTATTTTTGCATGAAGAGGAAGCAAAGGCTTAAAGAAATAAGTAATTTGACCAATGCTAAACAACTAGGAAGTGGAAGAGCTAGAATTTGAAGCCAAGCCAGTGATTACTTGTGTTCAAACATTGTGTGCTAATATGTTATGAATTTGTTCTTGGCTTTCAAAATTCTTTCTACCTTGAATTATTTCCTCTTGTTGATTCTTCACTATTTTCCCTCTGTCAATTTCTCTGATCTGACCTGGTCTTATACCACTCATGTTTTACTTTAGCCACAGTGATCTTTGTTTTCTTGGTCTCAGGACCAAATCTATGGCAATATTAGGATGTTTGAACCTGTCATTTTCTTTCTTAAGTGCTCTACTTCCTGGATATTTGAGACTAGCTTTTAATATTTATTCAATATCATATTTCCAGAAAGCTTCTACTTTATAAATGGTCTCTGTCTCCCTTCTCTTGACCAATTCTCTCACTCATTCTATTTTATTACTGTAATAGAACTCATCAGTATCTGAATTTACTTAATGCATATATTTGTTTATTAAAAGACATGAGAGCCGAGGTCCAATAAGTCCTGCTCAACTATTCTGCCTAACCCTTGGAAAAATCATTGTATGATACAAAATTAATATATGTGTAATGATCAAAGAGATCTCCACTTATTAATATCCCACCAACAATTCAACTTCTAAATTAAATCAACCACTTTGAAGAAATGGCATGGTCTCTGTTTCTTCACTGTTATCTCTTAGTCATATTGATTATGATCATCCTTTTCTCTGAGCTGCCTTCACATTTTTCAATTATTAAGGAACTTGATACATATATACACACACACAGTTTTTGTAAGTCCCATTCTCTGCTAGTGTGTACATTCCTTGAAGTCAGATATGGTCTTCTATTCAGATTTGCCAGCAGCATGAGCTTCTTATTTATATATTCTCCACAGTTTTTCATTAAATATCTCTTAAACTTGAAAAAAAGATTCTTCACATTTTGAAGCACATTTGTAGGTGAATATTGTAGAGTAGACCAAATAAAATTTATTTTGATTCCACTTATGATATCAATACACATTTGATAATAATCTATAACACTGCAATGTATTATAAGATGAAACCTATTTTCCAGTGGCAATAACTTATAGTAAAACTCTAAAACAATCTCTGAGTAGCTATTTTTAATATCATTTTAACCATTTGTCATGGTGGTTATATTCTTGCATTAAATTTTCTCTATTTCCTATCATAGGTTCCTATAACATGCATTTGGAATACCTTATATTAAGTTAAGCCTGCAGCGGTAGCCCTGTGGCATCCAATCCCGTCAGATCTCGGAAGCTAAGCAGGGTCGGGCCTGGTTAGTACCTGGATGGGAGACCGCCTGGGAACACCAGAAGCTGTAGGCTTGGGAGAAGGACCTGGCAACCCCCTCCCCAAAATCAATCTGCCATTGAAAACCCTATGAACAGCAGAGAAGCACTGACAATAGTGTTTCCCCTGTTGAACAGAGGGTCGCTATGAGTTGGATACCGACTCGACGGCACCTAACAACAACAACAACATATTAAGTTAAATTTACAGATCCAGGGAAGAATGCACTACTGGTGTGGTTAAGTAGATTGTCTTAAGAGAACCCTACCCTCTGACATTATTTGTAAAAGCTCTCAACAGCTCATTTTCACACATATGAAAGATGCCCTAATAAAGTCTCACTAAATACGATTTATGATTACAGATATATTTCCTCCCCCTCTCCTTCCTTTACCTCTTCTTTCTTCCTTTTTCTCCCCCTCACTTTGTTTTTGGAGACAGGATCTCACGACGGAGCCCAGACTGGCCTTGAACTCATGATCCTCTTGCCCTGACCTCCCAAGTGCTGGGATTCCAGATGTGTATCACCATGCAGGGCTTTTGCACAGATATGTTTAAACCAAGGAAGTTGAGCTGGGTAATAAATAATAGGGCACATAATTTTCATTTCCCTAAAGATATTGTAGAAGTTATTATGAATGTGTCATTTACAGCTATTAATTTTTCTTTTTTTTTACTTTATGGAATGAAATACTCACTGAGTATTTACCTTGAGCTATGTTGTTGTTGTTTTTAGGTGCTGTCAAGTCGGTCCTGCATACAACAGGTGAGAAACACTATTGTCAGTGCTTCTCTGCTATTCATAGGGTTTTCAATGGGTGGATTGTTTTTTGGGAGTGGGTTGCTGGGTCCTTCTCCCAAGCCTATACCACCTGGTATTCCCAGACGGTCTCCCATCCAAGTACTAACCAGGCCCAACCCTGCTTAGCTTCTGAGATCTGATGGGATTGGATGCCACAGGGCCACAGCTGCAGGCACCTTGAGCTATACACTGTGCTAAATGCTGATATGCTGGAAATATAGTAGTAATTGTTGTGGCTATTGTTAGATGCCATTGAGTCAAGTCTGACTCATAGAGACCCTCTTAGGGTTTTCAATGGCTAATTATTTTGGGATTGCTTCAAGAGTGGATTGGAACATCCTTCTTCTGTATAGTAGTAATAATACAGTGAAAATGTCTTCTCTTCCAAGGCTTACATTCCAGTACAGAATATATATTATTTGATTACAACCTCAAATAACTCTTAAATAACATTTAATTGCATAAAATACTGTACCCATGGTCTACCAGATCAGGTTTTAAAAGAAGTTTTTCAACAAAAAGCTTTTTATTTCTAATTCCAGATTATCAATGCAAAGTTAAGAATGGATGGGATTTATAGTGAATGGATTTACATTCAATAGAATTGAATATAAGTATTTTAATAGCAAAAGAAAAGAAAAGGATCTCTTCAGATTTTCTTACTCTGGAATTTTTACAAATTCACCATTTCCCTTCATTTCTTTCACTTCAATTATTTTAAATTGTCTGTGCAAAACAAGAAGATAAGAACAACTTATTTCAAAAATGGCAAAGTGTTATTAAAGGATTAGGGATGATTTTTTTTAATGCTGTTTTCATATTTGAAAACGCATGAATAAACCACATAGCATTTTATCTACGAAATGGTGTTGGGGGAAAATACAGAGGAATAAAAGGTTAGAGGGTGGCTGTATCTTAGTGTGTACCTAGTTCTGATGTGCTTATTGTTGTTGTTAGGTGCCATCTAGTTGGTGTCTGACTCATAATGACCATATGTATAGCAGGCGAAACAGTATTGCCAGTGCTTCTCTGTTATTCATAGGGTTTTTAATGGCTGATTGTTTTTTGGGGAGTAGGTTGCAGGGTTCTTCTCCCACATGTGCCTCTAGGAATAATAAAACTGAAGAGCAATATAGAAGTCTGGCGGGGGCGGGGGGAGATTTCTGAGTGGGGAAGCAGTGAGAGAGATGTCTCTGAGGGTGTTGGGGATGTACTTTAAACAAGAAGCTTGTGCAGCTGAAGGAGACAAAACAGAGGCAGAGAGGGGGATGTGGGAGAGATATAGATGTAGGTGAACTTATATGCACAGGAACCTATAATATGATGGGTCTTTTACAGAATTTGGATTGTATTCATACTGTAAGTGAAAGTTATAGGAGCAATTAGAGAAATGCGGACATATTATGATCAAAGTCCAATTGGGACAAGAAAAATGCAAGAAAACAGAGTGTCTTTATCAATGCTTATGAATCATTTCTAAGCAATCAATGCTTAGATCATTTTTAAGATTTTCAGAATGCAATCTTTCTTGAAGGCAATAAAAAATAGAACAATGTATTTTAACCCCTTTCTATCATTGAAAATCCTATGAGCATTGCCACAAATTGGACATGACTCTATAACATCTAACAACAATAATTTATTTATGTACTTATTTATCTGCTGTGGTAAATTATACATCACCCTTACTTGATCACTTTAACTTTTTATTTTGCTTTTTTCTTGGGAGTACTTGGGAGTTGATCCTAGGGTCTCACACATGCTAGGCAAATTTTTACTTATTTATTTTTTTTTGAGATAGAATCTTACTAAGTTGTATGGGTTGCCTCTGGTCTTGAACCAACAATCCTCCTGCCTCAGCCTCTTGAGCCACTGGAATTATAGGTATGTGCCATGCTCCCAGCTATTTTAACTCTTTTTAAGTGGACATTAAGTATATTTGCATTATTGTGCCACCATCACAACTATCCATCTCCAGAATTTTTTTATATTTCCCAAGTGAAACGCTATACTCTTTGAACACTGACTCCTCATTCTTTTTTTTCCACCAGTATGTGGCAACTATTGCTTTACTTTCTATCTTTATGATCTTCTATTCTAGATATCTCGTTAAAGAAGAATCATACAATATTTGTCTTTATGTGACTGGCTTATTTCACTTAGCATAATCTCTACAAGATTCCTTTATTTTGTAGCATGTATCAGAATTTCTTTCTTTCTTAAGGCTGAAAAATGTTCCAGCATATGGACATACCAAATTTTATTCACCCATATATCCATCAGTTAACACTTGGGTTGCTTCTTCATTTTGGCTTTTGTGAATAATGCTGCTTTGATCATGGGTCTTTCTTTTTAAGGCATGGTTTAGTTTTCTGATTTCTAACATTAAAATACAGTCTTGTTATAATAATAATAATTATATATATAGAGAGAGAGAGAGAGAAAGAGAGAGAGAGAGAGACAAAAAATCTTATTTATTCCTTTGTTTACATAATAAAATGTTATTCAGTTCTCAAATGTCCTCATGTTTTCTGGTGTAGTATAGAAATTGCATTTCTATTCTTTTCATTTTCCTTCCCCCGTCTCTCTCTCTTTCCTTCTCCTTCTCCCCTTCCTCCCTCTCCTTCTTTCTTCAGATGCTGGGGATTGAACCCAGGACCTCACCTGTGCTAAACATGTGCTCCACAACTAAACCACACACCTAGCCTTGAATAATTTTTTTTTTCACGGACAAAAGTGGTTTGAAATTTTTCTTCATAGAACAACTAAAATATAAAAATATAGGATTTATATGTAAGGATTAACTCTTGAAATTAAAAAAAAACAGATCTACATGGTCATATAGTTGTATAGTCCTAAACATAGCTAAATACTAAAACAATATAACAGAAAAATATAAATTCATATTTTCATTGTTTTCTGATTACAAGAGTGATTCATGATCATGCACTGCCTTATTACAGGAAATGTGGAAAATAGAGCAAGTATTTGGAAAATCATTGTGACCCTAACACCAGAAAATAAATGCTTTGGTTTACATTTTTCAGGATTATTTTCCTACACATACTTTCACAATTATATGTAACAGATTTGTGTCTGTATTGTCTTATTTGATCTCCCCCTGCCATTTTATTTAACAATGTGTTGGGGGTATTTTCCTGTCACCGTGACTTTGTAAGCAGACTACTTCTCAATGAAAAGCATTTTAAGACATAGTTTGACCCTGTGGCTCAGAAGAGGCTTTGGGAGCTAGACTGCATAAAGTCAATATTGGCTCTGCCATTACTAGCTATATAACTTCAAAAAATTTATTCAACCTCTCTTTGAATTTTCACTCATCTTTAAGTGGGGATAAATATAATCATACAATTGCTGAGAGGCCTCAATAAATTAATATTAATGGCTGTTAATTAAAGCAGTACTTGGCACCAAATAATCACTCTAAGTATTCATTGTTATTTTTAACATAAGAACTATTTTTAAATTATATCACATAAAACCTAGATATCACTTTATTACCTCACATTTAGAAGATCACATAAAATTATTTGATCAAATATGTAATCATAAAGGAAAACTTAGGAAATTTTTATGGCAACATAGGAATTACTGTCATTCCAAAGCTTCAGCATGAATAAGGATAAGTAGGATGTTGAATGCAAATGCATCCCTTCTGAGCTGAAAGTTCTGGAGTAAGACCTCAGATTCTTATTGCTTGGCTATGAAAAATGTGAACTAGATGCATCTGCAACTGAATTCTGTAAGCAAACCACTTGCATAATCAGGAAACAGTGCCTATGCCATTTATATGCAACCACACAGCAAATAGCTGAGGTTTTATTTCAAAGTGTCCCAATGTTTGTTGTTAACACAGATGCAGAATTGCTAAAAAATTCTAATTCTTTTAAAGATGTTTTTCAGCACCTTTCTTTGCATTAAAAGTGACAATCTATGTAAAGGGTAAAAACCCTATTTTGTATTTACAAGAGGACTATATTAACCATCTAAGAAGTTGTGATTCTGCCAATATTTCTGACTTTTGAATAATTCTTCACTGTTCTATCTCAAGGTACATTTCTATCAAACCAGATGGCTTGAAACTATATAGTTTTAAATTATTAAATTTTTATTCCTCTCTAAAGGATAACATTAACCAGCCATATGTTTATTCCAAATTGTATGGTTTGAAAATTCCCAGTTGCAATAAATAAATAATGGTTAGACAAAAAGAACATTATGAACTCATATGAACATATGAGCTAAAGCTTCTCTTTTATAGGAAAATTGATTTTTTGAATAAATCTATTTATCAATTGATGAGATGGATTAAATTAGGAATTAAAATTTTCTTGAGGAGGTATGGTGTAC
>VMDO01026668.1:0-25902 GCA_007922755.1 Pedetes capensis | reverse complement strand
CCAGGTGGGAAGACAGTGAAGTCTAGTCCCCCTCCCTCCACAGCTTACCTGGAAAGGTGTGGGAGGCGCCTGGTGGAACCCTCTCTGAGCCTCCGCATGTTGAGGGCAAGCATGCTGGGTAAGCACTCCACCACTGAGCTACATCCCCAGCCCACCGTGTGATGTTTTGATTTGTGTATACATTGTTGTTGTTAGGTGCCATAGAGTCAGTGTCTGACTCATAGTGACCCTATGTACAACAGGTGAAACACGATTGTCAGTGCTTCTCTGCTATTCATAGGGTTTTCAATGGCAGATTGATTTTTGGGAGTGGGTTGCCGGGTCCTTCTCCCAAGCCCACAGCACCTGGTGTTCCCACTCGGTCTCCCATCCAAGGACTAACCAGGCCCGACCCTGCTTAGCTTCTGAGATCTGATGGGATCAGACGCCACAGTGGTACAGCTGCAGGCTTGTACACGCATTGGGAGTGATTAACTCAGGTAATTGGTGCACGCACCACCTTAAATTTGTGTCCTTCCTTTATGGAGCACATATGCAAATGCTTCTCCTCTAACTACTTTCGAGATATAGAATGCATTGTGATTATATTCACCCCACTGTGCCAAGGGAGACCAGAGCTTATCTGTCTGAGCCAACAGTAACGTTGTACCCGCTGACCGACACTCTGCCCCATGCTCTGCAGTCTCTCAGAACCGCTATTCCCCTATCAGCTTCTCTGAGGTCAGCTTTTTTTTTTTTTCAGAACCAAGGGGTTGAACCCAGGGCCTCGCGCCTGCATGCTCTGCAAGTGCTGGACCACTGAGCCGTGCCCCCAGCCCATTGTTTTTACTTTTTGAGACAGGGTCTCGCTAAGTTACACAGACTGCCTCTGGTCTCGAACTTGCGATCCTCCTGTCTCCACCTCCCAAACTGCTGGGATTCCAGGCGTGTGACACCATGCCCGGCTGAGGTCAGCTTTTTAAAGATCCTGCTTCTGAGACCGTGCATTACTTATCTTTCTGTGCCTGGCTTTAAAATCCTCCAAACTCAGTGCAGCGAAGTGGAGCTGCTCAGGGCCCAGCAGCGGCTCCAGCGCCCCACCCCATCCAGACCCCTTCTACTCCTCCCCTCTCTTGACAGCTGTTTAAAAATATCCCCCTGCCCACACAAGCCCCCCACCTTGCTCCCGTCTCACCCCCGGATTTGTCCACTCTTCGATGACGACATTTATTGCTGTCCTCTCAGCAGCCTGTTTCCTTTGGGCGGAGCCTCCAGGGCTAGTAGCCCCAGGGAGCCTAGTGGACGGCCCTAGCCAGGGTCCTCAACACATCCCTTCAGACGGGGCATGAGGCTGATGTCGCCCAGCTGTCTTGAGTCCTGGCCTCCAAGGGGGTCCAGCCGGCGCCCTCCCTCCTTCCCTTTCAGCTGTAACCAGAGGGTTACAGCTGTGACTTTGTCTTTTTTACCCAGCTTTCCATCCTCTTCAGCAAGCTGGCTCCTTGGCAATCAGACCCGCCATTGCTAACTTCCACGGGCAGCTTTGACCTCCCCACGCTGACTGCACACGACTGACATCTTATGCTACAGGTGCCCCTTGGCCACCACTTCCACCCTTTCATCTTGTTGTTGTTGTTAGGTGCCATCGAGTCGTGTCCGACTCATAGCGACCCTCATAGGGTTTTCAATGGCTGACTGTTTCGGGATTGCCTTGGGAGTGGATTGCCAGGTCCTTCTCCCGTGTTTGTGGTGCTGGGAATCAAACTCGGGACCTCAGAGACTGCAGAGCAGCACTCTACCAACTGAGCTAAATCCCTGGGGCTCCTTTCATCTTAGTCCTTCCAAACCTTGGTTCCAGCACTCCAGGGATGGGCCAGGCAGGGAGTGCCTGCGCCGGTGGGCTTCCAGTCGCATTGGCGTGGGGGACCTTGGGCTGAGGACCAGCCCTGGTCCCCACCACCTGGTCCCTGTGTCTGGATCAATACTCCCATCCGTGGTTCCCCCGGCCTCTATGGCAGCATCTTTGTTGTGTATCTCTGGGCGGGGAGTGGCTTTAGAAAATGCATGGCCTGGCCGGCCGCCATGGCGTGTGCCTGTGGTCCCAGCAACTCGGGAGGCAGAGGCAGGAGGATCTCGAGTTCCAGGCTTTCATACAGGCTCACAGTCCACTGACAGCAGGCGTGTTGGGGCTCCCCCACCGCTCAAGCTGTGCGACCACTGGGTGTCTCAGGTTCAACTCTGCCCACCTGGAAATCAAGTCAGAGCCTACAGCTTGAGGGCTCAGTTCCCAAGGCTCCCCTCACTTCCAGTGGTCTAACTGGGGTTCTGACCAACCGGCCATAAACCAGGGTCCCCATACCTGGCTCCTTGGGGTCAATTATTCTGCTGGAGCAGCTGAGAGGACTCAGGCAAACACTTAGGTCTTCCGTTTTACCACAAAGAACATTTCAAAGGGTACAAATAAAGAAGCGGATGAAGAGATACCCAGGAGTCCAGGCGGGGTGGTGCACACCTGTAAGCACAGCAACTCCGGAGGCCGAGTCGGGAGGATCTCAAGTTCGAGGCTAGAGGCAGCCTGTGTAATTTAGCGAGACCCTATCTCAAAAGAAGAAGTAAAGTATTGACTAGGGTGCAGCTCCGTCGCAGAGCACTTGCAAAGTACATGCCAGGCCCTGGGTTCAACCCCTCAGTGGCTTCTGCAAGATGGTCTGGGAAGATTGCAAATCCCTTTGCTCACAGGCAGAACGGTCTTGAAGCAGGCAGTGAGCGCCGGGTAGAAAGGGTTGCACAGGCTGCCCCAGGAGTCAAAGCAGGGGCGGGGCCCTTGGAGTTCTCTCTGCTCCACCTTCTGTGATTCTGAGAGAGCCGGGTTTTCTGCGGCTGATGGCGAGGCTCCTTCCAGCCTGTTCTGGCCCATCTGCTGGGCAATGGCGCCCCCTGGTGGTGGATCGCGGGGACTAACACAGAGGACCGACTTGGACAGGTGGGCGTGGGGAAAGGTTTCTGGGGGCAGGGGAGGCTCACACCCAGGCCGGGTGTGGTTGGAGGGAGTGGCGTAGTGAGGACAGAGGCCAGGGGTCTGCGGGGACCAGATGTGGCGAGCATTGAATGCCAAGTGAGGAGTAGCCAACGGTTCCTTGACCCATCGATGTGTCCCTGGCCCCCAAGTCTCCCTGGGGTCCACTCCGCAACCCAGGATTTCTACCTGCCAGAATCTTCCTGGCAAAAAGATTTACTGGGTGGCTGGCCTGCCCCGCTGTGATGGGACCCCCACTGATGGCCCAGGGCCAACACAGTGGAATGTGGGCAGTGTGCACCGGCGAAAGAAGTGGCAGACATAGAGCCACCAAGGGCTACCTGGCAGCGCGGGCTGTGTTTCAGGCTCTGTGCTTGGGGGATCGGTAGAGCTGAGATCTCACTTCACCCCACCACAGACTAGAAGGAGGACTCTGCGCCTGCTCTACAGAGGTGGACAGCTACACTAGGAGAGGGCACCAGACTTGCCTAAGGTCACACAGGAATTCAGACCCTGTGAGGACTGCAAAGGCTCATCACTCAGGAGAATGAGAAGGAAAGCCACAAACTGCGAGAAGATACTTGCAAAAGACTTGACTGATAAAGGACTTTGTTCACAATATGCAAAAGACTCTTACAATTCAACAATAAGAAAATGAACAACCCGGTTAAAACCTGAGCTAAAATCTGAACAGACAGCTCACCAGAGAAGATACGCAAATAGGAAATAAGTACGTGAGAAGATGCTCCGCATTGTGGGACACCCGGTTCAAACAATGAGATACACTGACAGGAACCCCCTTCCCTGAGGTCTGCTTGCTGCAGTATCAGTTACCAGTGGTCAAGTGCTGTCCAAAATCACGAAATGGAAAATTACAGAAATGTATAATTCCTAAGTTTTAGAATTTGAATTAGTCTGACTATACGATAAAATTTCATGCTGTCCTGCTCAGGATGTGATCGTAAAAGGAACCACGGACTTTGGGTGGTAATCATTTTGATGTAGGTTCATCCGTTGCTGCAAATGCTCTGCCAGGGCATGGTGTTGCCGGGCTGGGATGCCGCGCATGTGCGGAACAGAGAGTATGTGAGAACACACTGTCTCTTCCACTCAATTTTGTAAGCACCCCTTTTAACATAATTTATTTTTCTTCTAAATAAGCTAGGATGCTGGGGGCCAGGGTGATTTGACTCCCTAATTGACAGTTTCTAGACCTCCCTAGTGCCTGGCTGTTTGGGAGGAGGACTTTTCAGCCAAGCAGCTCCTCTTTGGCAGTTGTTCCGAAGGCTGTCATGGCAGCCCAGCTGCTTTGAACGCTCCACAGATGCCTTGAGGAAGCTACACTGCAACCACAGCTGCCTGCTGTTGAGGCACAGCTCTGGCTCCAGAAGGCACGACCCCAGCCGCTACTGTTTCAAACAGCTTGTGCCCACAAAGCTGGGTGAACTCTAGATGATCCTGCAGCCATTTTTACCCAGGCCAGAGGGGGAGTGCTTCCCTGGGGCTCAGTGGAAGGATTGTGATTGGTGCAAAGCAGTCCTTCATTTGCATGAAGAACTTTGTGATTGGTGAAAATATTTTAGCCACACCCCCTTCTGGCTATATAAGAAGACTGTAGTGCTCATTTTTCCAGTCAGCTGGAAGACACCTTCCTGTGCTGCACCTGGTGTTACAACCTGTTGTTGTTGTTGTTAGGTGCCATCAAGTTGGTATCTGACTCATAGTGACCCTCAGAGGGTTTTCAATAGCTGACTGTTTCGGGATTGCCTTGGGAGTGGATTGCCAGGTCCTTCTCCCATTTTTGCGGTGCTGGGAATTGAACTTGGGACCTCAGAGACTGCAGCGCAGCGCTCTACCAACTGAGCTAAATCCCAGCTCGTTACAACCTGAGGCCCAGTAAAAGGCCTTTTTGTTGTTGTTGTTGTTGTTGTTGTTGTTGTATTTGAGGGTCAAACCCAAGGTCTAACACATACTTTGCAAGTGCTCTACCAGTGGGCTCCTCCCCCAGTCCATTTTTAATTTTTTTATTTTGTGACAGGGTCTCAGTAAGTTACACAGGCTACTGCTGGCCTTGAATTCACAATCCTCTTGCCTCAGCCTCGTGAGCCGCTGCGATCACAGATGTGGGCCACTGTGCCCAGCAAAAAGCTTTTCTTGCGTGGTCTTTCGCTGCCTACTTTTGACCTTTATCATGAGTAGAGGGGCTGTGCCAGTGAGATGAAGAGGAGCCAGTGGAAGTGGCAGCAGAGCCCCGTTAGCAGTGAACTCAGCAGTCGCAGTGGAGGCAGCAGCATCAGTGAAGGAAGAGTAGCTGGAAAGTTCCAGAAAGCGGCTGTGGGGAGACCACAGGGAGCAGAGCCCAGGGACAGCAGTAGAGAGGAGCGTGAGAGAGGGCAGAGAGCCAAGGCTGAAGAAAGGGGGAAGCCGCGAAAAGCAGACATGGGACACTGTGGGCTGTGGTCACTGGAAGAGGGCAAGGGAGATGCTGAGCCTTGAGGGCCAAGGATCCTGATACCCTCTGCTGAGAGCTGGGACACTAGCGTTTGTGTCCAGCGCTGAGGGTCCTGACGCTGGAGGTCTGTTCAGGAGCTATGACACTGGCAGGCGCTGCCTGCTGCTGCCCTCACTGCTGGAGGCTGAGGATTACATGGCTCCCAAGGGCCAGGGCCACTGGTGGTCAAAGCCAAGAGCCATGAGCCTCCGGCCTGAGCACCAGAGCCGGTGTCTGGCTTCTAAAACCTGAGGCACCGGGCCCCTGGCTGTCAGGCTTGGCACGGGGAGCCTGGGTGAGCTGGACCCAGAGGCTGGCCTGGGCCTGCTCATCACCTCCACCCGGCAGAGCAGGAGGCCCAGCTGGCTGGGGACAACAGGCCTCAGGGGGCTTCCCCCAGAGCTTGCTGATCAAGGTCACCGCCTGCAGAGTCCTCTCCGCCACCTGCGCGTGCGCATGCGAGACATCAGGTCCCTTGGGGAGCTGCAGGGCGGGGCGGGACCTGGAGAGGAAGAAACCAGGAGGTCCACAGGGGACGAACTGCCATGGCATAATGACACCTTTTCTGTCACTCAGCGTGGCATTTCCCCTCTTTCTGAGCACGGGCAGCGAACCACAGTGGCTTTGGCTACGCGCACGCCCCCTTCAGAGCCCTCCAAGTCCCACGCCTACTCTGCACTTTGCAAGTACGGTGAGCGCGTGAGCGTGAGCCCGGCCGGTGGCCCGTGTACTTAGGCACGAGGAAGCCTAGAAGGGTCCTGTCCCAGGGCTCTCTGTTTTTTTGTATGTGTGTGTGTTTTTTTTTTTTTTTGCGGTACTAAGAGTTGAACCCAGGGCCTTGTACTTGCATGCTCTGCAAGTGCTGGACCACTGAGCTGCACCCTCAGCCCAGTTTTTTACTTTTTGAGACAGAGTCTTGCTAAATTACACAGACTGCCTCTGGTCTTGAACTTGCGATCCTCCCGCCTCTGCCTCCTGAGCTGCTGGGATTACAGGCGTGCACCACCCCACCTGGCTTTCTGGGTATTTTGTTAACTGATTTCCATCTAATCCGTGTTTCGGAAGTGACAGACACACGCAGTTGCCAAAGGCATCTCCAGTGCCCACGTGCGCATGCGCGCACACCCTGTGGATGAGAACCGCCCCCTGAAGAGGAAAGGCGACCTTGGTGGGCGCCCAGGCCTAGCCATGGACCACATCACATCGTTGCCCGTGGAACAGGGCTTGCTGCCACTTAGGCTGGGCCATCGGGTGGAAGCGGGCACTGTCCAGGCGCACTAAGACCTGCCCTGGGCCTGCCCCGGCGGCCTGCAGGACACAGTGGCCGTGGCTGTTGGTGGGTAAGTGGCTGTCAGAATAGGGGAACCGGGGGACAGCACTGAGGCAGGGGCCTGGCAGATGCCTGACCCACAGCGCCTTTCGGCCTGGCCACTCTGGCCCTCAGGGCGGCTCGCCCAGTTCCCCCAGAGCGGCAGGTGCTCTGAGAGCAGCCGGCCTGGCCTCCTGAGCTGTGGGTGTGGCCTTCCTGGCTCGACAGCCTCACCCTCCCTCCCACGATTGTCCCTGTTTTACAGATGCACAAACTGAGGCCAGAGGGGTTGCACATCTTGCCCACAGGCACCCAGGGACCTGGCCATGACTTATGGGAGACGGGGCGGGGCGGGTCCTTCCGAGCCTCAGTGTCTACCTGCTGCATTAGGAGGCGAGAGGGAGGGTCGGGAGCTGAGCTGGCGGAGAGGCCTGTTGCGGCCCCTCCCTTGTATAAAGCCTACCGCAACTCCCCATCGCCCATGTGATCGAGCCTGAGTTGCCCAGCCCGGCCTCTGGCCCTCCCCGGCAGCTTCGTGGCCTGTCACCCCCTGCTCCTCCCTGTGCCCTGCCTGCTCTGGCCGCTAGCCCGCCCCAGATTCCCCTAGACCCCTCTACGCACTCTGGACTTTTTGCTTGCAGTGACTGGCAAACTCCTCTTCGTCCTGCAGTGCCCCGCTCTGCCCACCCCGCTCTCCGCCCGCTCTGCCCTCACGCAGCCCTGCTGGGCAGCCCTTCTGGGGCTGTGTGCAGATGGACACCATCCGTGAGGCCCGGCACCCAGCGCTGGGCGCAGCATAAAGCGGGCACAGAGGAAGGAGTGTGCCCCGAGAAGCGCGCTGCGGAGGGCGCCTGGGCTGCGTGGACCCCGGCCCGGCCTGGAGATCACGGCCAACTGGGGAGCCAGGTGAGGTGCGCAGGCCGCGGCGGGAGCCGCAGCGCCCCCTGGCGGCCCCTCGGCGCGCGCGGTGGTGGATAAACAGCCCCTGCGTACCGTCCTCTCCCCGCGGATCTGCTCCACGGGGCGGCCAGGGCTTTGCCAGCCATTGAGGTAACAGTCAGAATTTGTCAGAATGGCCAGGCCAGAGGGAGGCGCGCAGGGCAGGGCGGGGGTGGTAGCTGCAGTGGGAGGTGGAGTCCCTTTGGGGACCCTCCTGTCCCCAACACCCGAAGCATCTGCACAGGCGTCTCTCTGGCGTTCCTTGGCGGGGCGCTGTGGCTTCGCCACAGACCCCAGGCCTTGTCCCCCTGTCTGTCCGTTTATCAGGTCGGAAGCCCAGGGCTGGTCCGGCCCGGCTGGGGCCAAGCCCTGTGATCTCGTGGAAAACCAGGAAAGGTGGCGACAGGAAGGGGACAGCGGGGCTCCGGGGCACTGTCAGCTGGGTCGGGGTTTATGCCTGGCGCTCTCACCCCAGACCTGGTGGCCAGGCCACCGCCCTTGGGCCTGGCGGGCCATGCCTGCAGGGGGCCAGCAGAGCCAAGGACAGGAGCCATCAGAGGGAAGGGCAGGCAGAGCCCAGGGGGAACTCAGGTCACTTTGTCACTGCTGGGGGTGTCCACCACCCCTGGCCAGCCTGGCCCAGGGCCCTCCTGCCGCCTGGGGCCACAGCCTCCTGTGCGTCCGCAGGATGGAGGCGGGGAGCCCGCCTGCGCTCTGTGATCCATGTACCCTCCCTCTTTCCTTTTTCCTTTTCTTTTCTTTTTCTTTCTTTCTTTCTTTCTTTTTTTTTTTTTTTTTTTTTGTGCCGTACTGGGGGTTGAACCCAGGGCTGCGCGCCTGCATGCTCTGCAAGTGCTGGACCACTGAGCTACACCCCCAGCCCATTTTTTTTCTTTACTTTTTGAGACAGGGTCTCGCTAAGTTACGAAGACTGCCTCTGCTCTTGAACTTGCGATCCTCCTGCCTCTGCCTCCCAAGCCGCTGGGATTATAGGCACGTGCCACCGCACCCAGCTCCACCCTCTTTTCTTTTGGGGCGCTCCCTCCCCAATCCTCATGACTTCTGCTGGACTGTATCTTGTATCATGGCTCCAGGCACGGAGGCTAATGCTGAAGGTCCCCTCAACAAGGCTCCAGGGGGAAAGAGGCCGGGGGAAAGGTGGAGGAAGTGTGTGCTGGTGGTAAACTGAGTCTAAGAGTTGCCCAGAGAGGGGCTGGGTTGGAGGAGGGGCAAGTCCCAGCAGGGTCTGGGATGAGGGGCAAAGACACCACTGGCCACCTGGCTGCTCAGGAGAAACCTGGAGAAGCCCCACCCCTCTCTCTCCAGCACCCTGCCCACCGCACCCCGGAACATTCTGGAGCCTGACATCTTCCTCTGCCTCTGTTCTCTCTCAGCCCTCACATCCAAACCATTCATGAGTCCTGCAGAGCGACCACTAGAACATTCCAGAACCAGACCCCTTCCTGCCTGCCTTCCAGCCCCACCTCCACATCCAACTGTGGGGCAGCCCTGTGCCCTGGACCCGGCCACTGCCCTGCCTCTTGGGGGCAGTCTGGCTCCAGTGTCCAGCATCTGCCTCTGCTGTCCAGGCCCTGGGGGTGCCGCCCTCCCTCCTCGCAGCGCCCCACATGGATTTACATCCCCCAGAATAAGTTCCTTCCCGTGCCCTCGAGGCCCCTTGGAGTCCACCTCCCCGACCCTGTCCCTGTGCTTTGCTCTGCCTTTACTCTCCTGGCGGCATACAGAGTGCTGCTCCTCAGATTACGCCTGCTGCCCTTGCCTGGAGCCACCAGGAGGCAGGAGCACCAGGCCCCTCCAGCAGCTGGCGGTGAGGCCTCATCTAGCACATTTCTACCCCAGGGCCTTGACACTCCGTTTCCTCTGCCCCAAACCTGTTGCTTTCAGGTGTTCATAAGTCTACTTCTCTCCCTTTCTCAAATGCCACCTCCTCAGGGAGGTCTTCCTTGACCACCATATCTACAGTGACCCTCCCTCCCCACCACCTCATATCCCCAGTCCTTTAATCTTCTACAGTTGTCTTCAAAGCACGCTGACATTATTTTGTATATTTAGCGTGCAACGATTGTCTTGGGGGTTTCCCAAGACGGACACTGTGGTGTGTTGGGTTTGTGATGGGGCAACCTGAGTTTCTGGGGTGGGGCGGAGGACTTGCAGTGAGTTGCTGCCCCTCTGTAAGCCTCAGTTTCCCCACCTGTGCTGTAAGGCCTGGGCTCCCCCCCTCTCTCTGCTAACATGATGGAGTCCTGCAGCCTTCCCTTGGGAAGAGGGAAGAGGGTTGCCGTGGAAACAGGGCGCCAGGCTCCGCGGCGGGACCATCCAGGCCTTTGTTAGATGGGGACCCCACCCCAGGCCTGCGATGGGGAGCAGTGGCGGCTGGGAGTCGGGACTCCGGGCTTGGGACTCATCCTGGCCGGCTTCCGCCCTCCTGCACCGCTCAGCCGACCGTGTGCGTCACCAGCCCGTAGGCGCACGAGGCCAGGACGGGTTACCCCGATAAGGGCGGAGGGTCCGGGCATCAGCGCCCAGGCCGTGGCCCCGGCGACCTCGGCCTCAGGTCCGGCCTCCCCGCCCCTTTCCGCGCGGCAGCCCTGGCCTTTCCACCGCCGGGCACCACCGCGATAAGGTCACCGCCGAGGCCGGGCAGGATGTGGGTGCGGCGCGTGGGCACCCGCAGCCCCCCGCGAGGTCACTGCCGACACCCGCGGCTCCGGTGCCCCGTAGGGACCAGGCGGCGCGCACAGGGAGGGCCGGGCCCCGCGGCCGAGTGTCCGGGACCGGGCTCTGTGTGGTCACTCTCCGCCCTCCGCGGGACCCTCGGGGGTCAGCCCCGCGCCAGGCCCGCCAGGCCCTCCGGGGAGGCCGCCCAGCCGCCAGGCGCCTCCCGCGGCCTCGGGCGCCTCTCGCCCTTCCCAAGCGCGCCCTGCCCGCGGGTCCCTGGCCACCACCGCTCCGCCTGCGCAGGGCGGGCCGTGCGCCGAGGGACCGCCAGGGGGCGCTGCGGCTCCCGCCAAGGCCCGCGCGCCTAGCCCGTGGCTGTGATCGCGGGGCCGGGCGGGGGTCCACGCAGCCCAGGCGCCCTCCGCAGCGCGTGTCCGGGGGCAGCAACTGTCTTGAGACGGGGGAGACGGCCAGCGGGGTTCGGAGCCGGGGATCCTGGCCTGAGCGCGCCTCCCGGGGAACGGGGGCCCCGGAACTTTCCGTGGGGAGCGGACAGGCTCTCAGGTGTCGATATGGGGCTGATTTCAGATCTCCGGCCGGAGCTCAGGGCCGGCGCCCTCTGCTGAGTTTTAGTACCGCGAGGCAGCGAGGAAGGCAGACCCGGGAGCCCTCCAGTGAGGCTCAGATTCGCCTCTGCCCTTTCCAGCTGTGTGACCCTAGGCATGTCCTGTGACTTCTCTGTGCCTAGGTTTCCTTCCCTGCAACGTGGGGTTGCCGAGTTCTGGGCTCACAGAGTGTGGCGAGGACAGGCTGGGTCAGCACCTGATGTGGGGGTCCGTGTGCTGGACTAGGGGCTCACGGCCCTGGGACTTGGGCGGAGGCAGGGTGCTGACGACTGCAGCCATGTGTCCCTGCAGATGCTGGGGGCGCACAGGAGGCATTCAGACCAGACTTTTCTGGCTCTGGAAAGAAAAGGAAACCGAGAGGCCCCAGTAGCTTAACCCAGGAGGTGACCTCTGCGCCAGGCCATGGCTGGGCCAGCTGGGCAGCTCAAGTAAGTCAGTCTGTAAACATGGACGCAGATGGCTTGCACGTAGGGCTGGGCCTACATGTGTCTGGGATGGGATGTGGCATGCAGTAGGTGCTCAATGAATGAGAGCCATCTTCCCACCTTTGCATAGCAAGGGTCGGCTGGGGGAGACTGGGCCAGGCCATCCTTTCCTACCAAGGTCAGGACATCCTCTGAAGGTGCTGGCCAGGGTGGAGGGCAGCCCCAGGATGGGCCCCTGGTGTCCCCCTGAGCCGTCTGGTCATCTTCTCTCTGCTCTGGCTTCCCCTGAGGGCAGGTGGGCAGCAGCCTCCACAGCAGGTGGGTGCTTGGGGAGGGCACGGACTCATAGCAGCGACAAGCTTGGCAGCCGGGGAAGGGGACTTGTGTCCACCTCCCTGGGCCCCGCTGTACCTGGGAGGAGCTGAAGCTGAGGCAGCCAAGGGACTTGCCCAGGGTCACGAGGCCAGGGGTTTGTAGGAGGGAGGGAGCTCGGCCCGAGACTCTCCTGGGAAGAGCGCTGAGGCCAGATTCATTTCTGCAGATGGCCAATAATAACCAATACTGTGAAAATGCTACATCGATAGTTGTACTCACCAAGAAACAATAAATGTCTCAAGTGATGGGTAGACCTGTTACCCTGATTTGATCACTACATACTGCCCACATGTATTGAAATGTTACACTGCACCCCATAATATGTATCATTACTATGTGTCAATTAAAAATGAAAATACACTAATTTGGCATGGACAAATTCACTGTGCCAAGTTAGATCGTGACAGGTGTGAAGATAAACTGTGGAGCTGGGGTCGGGCGGGGGGCCACAGTAAGGGGGCCCAGGCAGATGTTGTTGTTGTTGTTAGGTGCCGTCGAGTCGGTATCCGACTCATAGTGACCCTCATAGGGTTTTCAATGGCTGACTGTTTGGGGATTGCCTTGGGATTGGGTTGCCACGTCCTTCTCCCATTTTGCGGTGCTGGGAATTGAACTCGGGACCTCAGAGACTGCACCGCAGCGCTCTACCAACTGAGCTAAATCCCAGCCAAGGACAGTCTGGGGAGTGGAAAGTGCTGGCTGGCCTAAAAGGTGACCCGGTGTGAAGGGTGGGTTATGAGACTCCGCGACTGCACCCCATGCCCTGCAGCCCCAGACCCCTTGCCCTTGGTTCCTTAGAGACTCCTGCCTCCCTCCAGCCTCCCTCCAGCCTCCCTCCAGCGGGCCGGAGCTCCCAGACCGGCGCAGCTCTGAAAGCCGCATCAACACCTTCGACCACATGGGGGCAGCAGAGGACGCAGCTGGGAGGACGACAGGGTGAGGGCGGAATGCGAGCGTTGTGGGGGGCTGGAGCCGGACCCCTTCCTCTCCCCTCCTCTGTGCCCAGGCCTGCTGCTCTCTTCCCTCTGAGCCAGCGGGAACGGCACGTGCAAAACCCTGCGCCCACTGCCTCGGGTAAGGCGTATCTCTTTGAACCTTGGTGCCTCTACCTGTGAAATGGGAACAGGATGTCACCTCTCTGGGCTTCCGCCAACTAGCTGTGTGGGCTTTGGGACACTCACTCACCCTCTCTGTGCCTTAGCGTCCCCATCGGTACAGCAGGAGTGACGACAAGCCTACGGTGTGGGAAGTTTGTGCGAGAAACTGACATAATGCGAGATGTCCCCCGGGGCCCTGGCACGGCGCTTGGCACTTAGGGAACACCTGGTAAGAATCACGAATAAACATGACAGCAGTTATGTCTTGGGAACCCAGAGTCAGGAGAGGCCCCTGGTTAGGCGAGAATGCCAGGGATTTGCCCAGTGCTTCCTCACTAGGACAGGAGGCCACGAGGCCCTTCAAGCCTGGCCTTTTGACAGGGGAGGAGGGGCCAAGGGCCAGAGAGGGTGGCAGAGCCAGGCCTGGGATCGCAGGTCCTGCCCTCGGCTCATGGTGCCATTACCTAGGGCGTCTCCTGGGGCAGCAGGTTTTCAGGCCATGGCCCTGGTCCTGACCCTCCCATACCACCCCCCCCACCGGGCCAGGTGGTGCCACAGGAGAGGTGTAGGGTGCCACATTCTGGGAAACCCGCCCCCTTCTAGGATTCTGAGTCAGAACTTCCCACGGGAGCCGCCCCTTTCCCCCCACCCTGTTTTCCATGGCCTGGGGGGGCTTGATCTACATCTCCTCCAGGGTGGATGAGGGGTTTCTGGTGACTGGGCAGCACTGGGGGCAGGTGGATGGGAGGGGAGGGGAGAGCTAGAGCTGGGGAGGAGGGGGGCCTTGGGGCGCCTCCGACGGGAGCAATCCCCCAGCTGTGCCCTTTCCGCCTGGCCTGGAACAGGAGCGACTGACTTCCGGAGCTCCTTTCTGCCCGAGTGCCCTTGGGAGAGCGCAGCCCGCAGCCTGCTCTGGATAATCCCTGAACCCCAGACCCTGCCGCGTCTCCCAGGGGATTTTTCTTGTGGTTAGGTGGTATTTACAGTGAAAACAGCCACTGAAGCAGATCGCGAAAATAATGCCAGTGTTTCCACTTTTGACAAAAACGGGAAGGCAGGTGGTTTCTTGTCCGCGATAAGCGCATCTGCTCCTGCGATAATTACTATTTGAGATAATTATGAAAAAGAATTTAAATACTTAAGGCGTGCGCGGGGCCGGGGCCGCGTTCTTTTGCCTTATTCCTAATTTCTTCAGCCAGCAAGTCGGGGTCTTGTCCGGACTGGGACGCGGGGTGGGGGGCGGGGCGACCGCGCAGACCCCACCAGCGGCTGGTGCGGCCCCAGGCTCAAGGCCCCGCTGGCTGGCTCTGAGCTCCTGAGCCCGCCACGCTGGCCGGCTCTCCCGCACCTCGGGCTCCTCATCTGTAAACTGGGGTGTGTGGTTGGCCTGTGCAGAGCCTTGTTATGAAATGATAGCAGGTGCCATATGGCAGCCCTGGTTTGGGTGGGGCTTGGTGGGCCTGCGTCCCTTCCTTGGCCGTATGGGGCCTGGGACAGCTCCAGGGGACCCTGGGGACTTGGCTCTTCTCCCTGGGGAGCAGAATTCAGAGTGAGCTGGCAGAGGCTTCAGGAACTCCTTGCTTCTGTCCCCATGAGCCTAGGGACACAGAGGGGACACAGAGCTGGGGCCGGGGGGTTCTTCCAGCCCTGTGGGTGGCCTGGGGTCCCAGTGGAGACCTCAGCAGCAGTGGCTGGCACGCTGGGAGGAAGGAGGTCTCCTGGACACATGAGCAGCCCCTGGGGGGCATTTGCCAGAGAGAGGGGCCCCTGGGGACCCTCATCCTGAGATTTAGGGGTGAATCAGGAGCTGGGTGCTAGGGGAAGGGATGGGAGGGAGCCACCAAGGCAGGAAGCTAAGCCAGGGAAGCGTGAGGGCCCGGAGGAGGGAAGAGCCTGGCCCAGCCTCCTGCAGAAGCCAGCCCAGGCCTCTCCACGGCTGTGAATGAGGCAGTGGGCTGGCCAAAGTGACCGCGGGGGAAGAGGGCTTGGTGACCCATTGATGACGAAAGTCTGCTCCGGCTCTGCTCCGGTCCCTCACCATCTAGCTTCACAGAGGTCAGTGTCTGACTTGGGCCTCATTTGCCCCCTTTTATGCACTAGGAGGTCCTGACCGTCCAGGGCAGGGGTCTGATCGAGGCTTTCACAGGCTGCTCCTGGCTGCTGCGGGATGGGTGGATGCAGATGAGTGGACGGTTGGACTGTAAATGAAAACCCCAAGAGAAAAGGCTTAATTAAACAAGAGAGCAGTTTCTACCTCTTTTATATTTAGACCTCGAAGTAAATGGGTCTGACTTGGGAGCCAGCCTCCTTCTCGTTCTGGTTCTACCGAACCGAGGAGATATTCTGGTCCACGTAGCCAGCGTGGCTGCCAGAGTTCTAGCCGTCACGTCTGAGTTCTAAGTAGCAGGTCAGAGGAAGGAAGGAAAAGGAGCAAAGTATTCACGTTGGATGTGTATTTTGTTTTTATTTTTTGTTTCTTTGAGATGAGACAGGGTCTCACTAGATAACCCAGGCTGGCCTGGAACTTGCAGTCCTCCTGTCTCAGCTTCCCTAGTGCGGGGATCATAGGCACGTGCCACCATGCCCAGCCAGTTGTCTTGTCTTTTTCCTTTCCTTTCATTTCCTTTTCTTTTTTCTTTCTTTCTTTCTTTCTTTTTTTTTTGTTGTTGTACAGGGGGTTGCACCCAGGGCCTCATGCATACTAGGCAAATGCCCCATCACTGAGCTGCACCTCCAACCCCTTCCTATTTTTTATTCTTTTTTTTTTTTTTGGTGGTACTGAGGGTTGAACCCAGAGCCTCGCGCCTGCATGCTCTGCAAGTGCTGGACCACTGAGCTGTGCCCCCAGCCCAATTTTTACTTTTTTGAGACAGGGTCTCGCTAAGTTACACAGACTGCCTCTGGTCTCGAACTTGCGGTCCTCCTGCCTCCGCCTCCCAATCTGCTGGGGTTACAGGCGTGCGTCACGGCACCCGGCTCCTATTTTTTATTCTGATGCAGGGTTTCACTAATTTGTGAAGATGGCCTCTGGCCTCAAATCCTCGATCCTCCTGCCTCAGCCTTCTGAGTCTTGGATTACAGGTGTGCGCCATGGTGCCCCGCCACATGCCTTTGGAGGGTTACACCCCACGGGCTGGAGCGTCATCCCATGTTCACTGCTAGATAGGAGGCAAGGTGCCTATAACACCTCCTTCTGGAAGCCCGCAGGGAATGGCAGAAAGAAGGGCGGGATGGTGCCAGGTGTGCCGGCCGCTGTGCCAGAGGTCCATCTCATGGGGCCTTTCCACTGGGACTCAGGAGGGTCAGAGGTCGGGAAAGGTACAAATTTGTGCTCCAGATTTTTTAAGACCAGAACAGGGGTTGCGTTGAAATAAACGAGTTTTAAAGGTTCTAAAATTCTGCGATTCTAGGGTCTCAGAGTGGATCTGGCGCGCTGGTGTGCGCTGCCCACGTGTGTGGGAGCCGAGGGACAGGCCCGGCACTGGCAGGGCGGGGCGGGCGGAGCTGGGGGGGAGGGGCAGCCGGTCTAGGCCTCGGGCTTCTCCCTCCCTCCTGGAATCCACTTGTCGGCACACGTGCCAGCGCACCCCGCACCCCGCCGCTGCCCCGGGCCAGGGGCGGGAGGGGCGCCCAGGAATGCTTGCTCTTTTCACACGGGGCCCTCTGCGCAGACTCCAAGGCCTGGGTGGTGGGGGTGCCCTGAGCTGGGGGGGGCGGGGTGCCTGGGAGGGGTGCGTGGGGCTCCGGAGTGCGCGTTTTGCAGCTGTTCTGCGTGAGCCCCTGCTGGAGGCTCAGGGTGCCCCGTAGTTCCTCCCTCGCCCTTGGGGAGGCACAGGCAGGTCACAGAACAAGGAGGTTAACAAATGGCCGTGATAGGCGCGGGGGAGGAAAACAGAGAAGGAAGTGGGGCGGGTGAGGGCAGGGGCCCGAGTTTTAGACCCTGCGGGCAATGGCTCACTCAATGATGTGGTGGTCAGGGACCCACTGGGAGGGGACATTTCAACAAAAAAACTGGCAGAGGAGCGGGAACAATCCAGCCTCTGAGCAGGGCTGTTGCAGGCAGAGGGCACAGGTGGGCACAGGCGGGTGCCTGCTGTGTTTGCACTGCAGCGCAGGGCCGGGGAGGGACCCACTGGGTGAAGGGGAAGCTAGAGGGAGGTGAGACCCAGAGGTCCCGGCCTCACAGAGGAGGCCTCGCAGGCCTGCCCAGGATTGGCTTTGACTGGGGTGCCGAGTTTGGGAGTCCTGACCGTACAGGGCAGGGTCTGATCGAGGCCTTCACAGGCTGCTCCTGGCTGCTGTGGGATGGGTGGATACAGATGAGTGGATGGTGGTGCCTCAGTCTCCCCAGGATGTCCTCTCTCTTCTAGCACCAGGCTCTCTTCTGGGTCTTCATCGTTCTGCCCCATCCCACCCTCTCGGCAGCCATCGTTCCAACTTAGACCTCATCCTCTCTCGCTGATGATCCTCTTGCTCTCGCCTCCTCTGGTTGCAACTTGCCTCGGGATGTCAAAGTGACTGCAGCAGTTCCAGCCCTCACTCAAAGGATTTCTAGCAGAGCTCACGGAAGTTCTGGACTTTCCACAGAGCAGGCATAGAGCAGGCCTTTGTTCCTCCCAGCTGGTGTGGTGCCCACCACGCCCTGGGTGAGGTGAGGCCACCACTGTGACCACGGCTGCCTGTGGATAGGATGGAATAGGGCCTGGGCTCCCCAGCCCTGGCCCTCACTCACCCAGCCCCTGCTGCTCCCGTTCACGCCCTCTGAAGGGCCACGTGGCACCTGTATTATTTTTCAAATGCTGCCACAAGTGACCACCAGTGCGGTGACTCCAAACACCGTCTGCTTATTTTCTTCATGGCCCTGGGGGCCAGAAGTACAAAATGCACCTCATATGGCCCAGAGAAGGTGGCAGCTGTGCTGGGTCCCCTCTAGAACTCACTTCCTGGCCTCTGTGGCTTTCAGTGGCTGCCTGCATCCTTGGTGGCCCGTGGTCTGCCCCGCCTGCACGGCCCCAGTGCCGCCTCCTCCCCTGTCTGTCCCGTGGCCTCTTGTGCCCTCCCCTGCTGTGGCCCAGTTGCTGTGGTTACACTGGTGGAGCCCCAGATCCCGCAGGTTAGGACGTGTGGGTCTTGGGGGGCTGGGGAAGTGCCCTTTGCCTCCTGTTGTGGTCAGGTCCCCTCCAGGCTGATGCATCAGCCCTGCCCCTCGCTGTACCACTATGGAGGGCTCCCACCTGCTGGCTCTGGAGTAGGGGGACCTGAGTCCAGGCAGCCCAGGAGGTGGCCCTCGTCCACGGCTGTGCCACGGCCCTCTTGGGGCCTCCTTCAGCCTGCAGCTGGGATTAATCTGTGGCTCAGGGTCACAAGGGATCCCAGACGTGTTTTTTTTTTTTTTTTTAGAAAACCCTGGAGTTGTTGCTTTTTAGAAATAAAGCAATGCAATAGTGCCAATGCCAGCCGGCAGCTCCTGCCAGCCCTGCCCTCCTGTCGACAAGCACCTGCCTGCCCGCCTTCCTCAGCCGGCAGGGCACCACCTTCTCCCTTCTCTCCTGCAACGGGCCTGGCGCAGGCCCTTGCCTCTCCCAGGACACCCGTCCCCACCGCAGGCAGAAGCTGGGCACTGCAGACCTGCCTCCGAGGCCTGGGAAGCCACCGTGTCCGGTGAATCAGGGCTTGGGGAGCGCATCCTTGGACTGAGCTAGGGTGATGTGCTGGGTGCTCGTGGGTGCCCAGGGCTGGGGGCTGGGTGGCGACAACAGGGGCCCATCCTGGCACAGCCGCTGCCAGCTTCTAGACCTCCAAGGCTCCTGGTCCTTGTTAGTCTGCAGTGTAGCCACCAAGCCCTGCCTCTGACTCCTGCTCCGACCTTCAGCCCTCCCTGGCCTTGGGAGCCACGGACTTCACCTGGGAATGGACACAGACGTGGCCCCCAGGGTCTCCAAGGGGCGATGCAACTGCCAGGTGCATTCTGAAGTCCTGAGGGGCTTGGGTCCAAGCGCGGCCCCAACTTGCCTCCCCGGCCCTGCTTTTCTCTCTGTCCCCCGCCTGTCCCTGCAGATGGCTGCTGCTCCCTGTGATAATGGCCCTGAGCTTGCCTTGTGTACCTACGCCTGCATGTTTGTGTTTACCGTGGAGACCACCGAGCCACGCCCCAGCCGGCCTTGCTTTATTAAGCACCTGGAGGAAAGGGAGGAGGACTCAGCACTTCCTAAGTGCCTGCTGTCTGCCCGGCGGTGTTTGAGAGTGGCCCGTGGTCACTCTGCACGTTGGATTCCTCGCTGTGAACCGCAGGAAGACGCGGAGGCTCCAGGAAGTGGCCCTGCCAGCGAGGAAAGTGCGGGAGCCGCTGGGTTTGGGGGGCATCGGCACCTGCAGGGGAGCCAGCCAGGGAGCTGAGCCTCTGGGGAGGAGTCAGCCCAGCCCCTGAACTTCCGAGCTCGCTGCAGCCTGCAGGGTGCAGCAGCTCCCTGGGCTCAGGCTCACTGAGGGGAGCGGGAGGCGGGCCGCAGGGTCAATGCAACGGACAGGGCCGCCTGGGGAACTTGGGGAGGGTGGTGGCCAGGAAGACAAGGAACCTTGGGTGCTGCCAAGAAGCATTGATTCCAGGCACCAGGCACTGCGCTGGGGCCCAGCCAAGAGATGAAGTCATGAAGGACAGGGACAGGGACTCCAGGGGCAGTGGTGTCCCGGCCGATGACGTGATTGCGAGACGTGAGGAATCTCTGGCTGGAAGATGCAGGCGCTCTCCTTCCTTCTCCTTGGGCCTCCTGGCCGGCATCGAGTCTGGGAGGGGGGCTTGCTGGCCCTCTTGCTGCTGTGCTGTGTGACCTTGGGCAAGGTACCGCCTCTCTCTGGGCTTCTGGTAGGACAAGGCGGCTTGGGAGCACCTTCAATGGAGACCTTTGCTCAGTGCCCACCCAAGGTTGTCGGCCTCAGAAGATCAGAAGGGAGGCCAGGGGTCGGAAAGGGCCATCAGCAGCTCTGGTCACCACCCACAACTGCCTCTACTTCCCACCGAGTCCCAGGAGGCCGCTGTCCTCCCAGTGCTGGCTGGACCTGCCCGAGTGGAGGCTGGAGTACGCAGGGGTGAGCTGGAGTCCAGATCAGCTGCTTACAGGCTGTGTGGCATCGGACAAGTTGCTTAACCTCTCTAGGCCTGGCTTCCCATCCCGAGGCTATGGCGAGGGCCTGTGTAGAGATCCCCCGGTGGGAGCTGAGAGACAGAAGCTGTGGGTGGACCCCTGGCCATAGCTTGCTGATGTCATCCCACCGTGTGTTGCATGCTCTGGGGTCTGACTGGACTGAAGTCGGGTCCAAGCATTAGTGCTGCTTAGATGTGAGACCGTACATAGGTTGGCCCCTTTTTCCAGGCCTTTGTTTCCCCATCTGTCAGGTGGGGACACCACTGCTGGGGAATGAAGGAGGCTGCCCAGGGTCAGCTTCGGCACCGGGCTTGGCGCCCAAGGGCGCTGTCCCCCATGGATGCTGTCTGTGCTCCAGCCCAGCCCCACACCTGTCTCCTGCTCTGCCCATCCCAGGACAGTCCCCTCAACCACAAGAGTGTGGGTAGTGTGTCACTAGAGGGCAGCGACAGGGTTCCAGCCCATCGCAGTGACTAGGACCATGTCCCCACCCGCCAGCCACAGACCTACTTGGCTGTAGAACCACAAAGCCACTTGTGTCTTTAAATTCCCCCTTTAACAACGTGGACATTGAAGTGCCTTCAGGGGGAAAAGACCTGGTAAACAAAAGGAAGACAGACCGGCCTGCATGCCGCTCGCAGAGCTCCGCAGTGGTGTTCCGCATCTCTCCTAGGTGCACGCGGGCATGCACGTTTGTGTTTAGAAAGCAGAGCCCAAAGCTAGGCGCAGTGGTGCACGCCTATGATCCTAGCAACTTGAGAGCCTGAGGCAGGAGGATAGCGAATTTGGGGCCAGAGGCCGCTTGTGTAACTTAGAGAGACTCTGACTCAAAAAATGAAAAGCAGTGGAGCCCTTGCAAAGCATGCATGAGGCCCTGGGTTCACCCCCTAGTACCACAAAAAAAAAAAAAAAAAAAACCAAAACCAAAAAGCCAAAAAACAAAAAGCAAACAAAAAACAAAAAACAAAAAAACAAACACCAAGCAAGCAAGCAAGCAGGGCCCAGGTTGGTCTTCATTTTCACCATACATGGCGGACACCCTTCCCCCTTGCTAACGAGTCTCTTTAGCATTGTTTTCTGCAGCCACAGAACATCCCGTGGCCTTGACTTGGTGTAATACATACAACCCAGCCCTTTGTGGCCGCTGAGGTGTCTTCTGGGCTCCTCAGCTGTGATGCATGCACCCTGACCTCTCTTGCAGCAAGATCTTTGTTTCCATCTAACACTGCTTCCTTGAAATTAGAGTCCTAAAGCTCCGCTGCTTACTCATGGCTGTGCATTTTTCCTGGGTGAGTCTGGGTTCCAGTTCCTGTCCCCAGCAGGCGTGTGTGTGCTGTTTTGAAAAATATTCTGGGATCAAAAGTAATCCGTGCTATGTTTGTTTCCTCTCACGCTTTGGAAGAAGCGATACTGTGTGGGGAGGCAGGCTCCCTGCCTGGGAACCCTCCTGCTCTCTGCCGCTTCCAGTTCATTCTGGGAACTGCCATGCTGGCCACCTATGGAGCCTGAACCTTGCCAAGCACATTCCTGCCTCGGGGCCTTTGCACATGCTGCTCCCCCTGCCTGGAGTCTCCTTCCTCAGTCCTCCATGGGCCAGGCCGACTCTCCTCTTCAATGGCTTGGTTCCCTGGCACTGCGTCTCTGTAGGTGGCAGAAGGCACCTCCACTCAACCCCAGGTGCTCCCCGCATTTCCCACCCCGCCGAGGCAGCTCGCAGAGGAGGCCCACAGGAGCCTCGGTGTCTTTGCATGTCTGTCTCTCTCCTATCTCCCTGCAGTCTTTGCTCGCCACCCTGGCTCCAGCGTGTACCTGCCCCGTCTCTTAGCGTGTTTACTGCCATCATGGCACTGTCACTTGGGGAAGCAGGGCACAGAGGAAAGGTCAGAGTGCACAGGGGCTGAAGGTCAGCCCTGGTCTCTCCACAGCAGGAAATGCCGGGGCCTCATTTGGGCCACACCTGCGGCTCCTCAGGGGTAAGAGCCGTGCCTGGAAACAGGAAGGTGGATGGCCACGGACTTGGAAGTGGACGGGCAGTGGGACCCGGGGTTGGATGCTCTGCTCCTCCTGTGCCACTGAACACACAGCCGCAGTTCAGGGTGGAGAGTGCAGTAGACCTGGCTTCTCCGAGCCTCAGTTTCCCCAAATGTACAGTAGGAAAAACACTTTCTTAGTAGCAGGTGTGGGCTGGGATTTAGCTCAGTTGATAGAGTGCTGCTCTGCAGTCTCTGAGGTCCCGAGTTCAATTCCCAGCACCGAAAAAATGGGAGAAGGACCTGGCAATCCACTCCCAAGGCAATCCGGAAACAGTCAGCCATTGAAAACCCTATGAGGGTCGCTAGGAGTTGGACATGAATCGGCAATACCTAAGGGCTGGGATTTAGCTCAGTTGGTAGAGCACCGCTCTGCAGTCTCTGAGGTCCCTAGTTCAATTCCTAGCACCGCAAAAATGGGAGAAGGACCTGGCAATCCACTCCCAAGGCAATCCCGAAACAGTCAGCCATTGAAAACCCTATGAGGGTTGCTATGAGTGGGATACCGACTCGACGGCACCTGACAACAGCAACAAGTAGCAGGTGTGTGAAGAAGCAAGGTGATGGACGTCTGGTGGGCACGGCTGCTGCCCATTTCCACGCCTGGGCCGTGGCCCCGCACAGACAGACTACCTCGTGCAATCCTTATAACACTGTGTGATGAGCTGAGTCCTGTACTGCCCCATCTTACAACCCAGCCAACAGAGCCCTGCCTGAGCAGTCACTGCCAGAGGCCGCCAGGCTTGTGGGTCCAGCCTGGGAACCCGGCCCCTCCTCTGAGCACTGCTCAGCCCTGCCCGGGCACTGGGGAGGGTGTGTTGAGAGCTGCGACCAGTCTGCCCTTGATGCACTTGCGATCAAAAGTGACGCGTTGGACCAAACCCATCTCTGTAGCCCTCAGTTTCCCCATCTGCAAAGCACAAAATACACCATGTCCTGTCCATCTGTCCGTGATTCTTGGGGAGAAAATGGGGCTGAGTCTTTGAGAAAGCTTCTCGCAGGAGGGGGATGGGAGCCCAAAGGCCAGGCTAAGGGGAGAAACAAGGGGGGGAGCCAACGGGGCGGAGCAGCAAGGGCCAGAGTCCCGCGCGGGAACTCACAGGAGGACGCCGCTTCCCTCTCCAGGGAAGGTCAATCCTCCTGGGCCATGGCGTCTTCTGGGGAACGGCCACCACGTGCTACCTGTGGCTGCTCAAAGGGTGGGGAACCACAGCTGGGCATGGCTGGAGACTGTGGGACCCAGAATGGGCTTGTCAAGCTGGCAGGAATCATCTAAAGTGAATTTGACTAGGAATAAATGTCAACTCAGCAAAGGGGTCCAAACAGCAAGCCGCGCGTGGCCAGAAGAGGAAGATATGGCTCAGCAGCGCTCACGGTAGGCAGGAGCTCCGTCCCTGTGTGGAACAGAGCAACAAATGGGCCCCAGGCCACATTACCTAAGGCGTAGAGCCTATAAGGAGGAGGTAATTGCTGCTTCCAGGCTGGGATTTAGCTCAGTTGATAGAGCGCTGCTCTGCAGTCTCTGAGGTCCCGAGTTCAATTCCCAGCACCACAAAAATGGGAGAAAGGCCTTGCAATCCACTCCCAAGGCAATCCCGAAACAGTCAGCCATTGAAAACCCCATGAGGGTCGATATGAGTCGGATACCGACTGGACGGCACCTGACAACGGCAGCAACAATTGCTGCTCCCAGGTAAGAACTCATCCGAGTTCCTAAACGCGGCAGCTGAGGTCCTTGAGCAAAGGCCAGGTATAGGCTGGAGCAAGTGCAGAGGGGGCAGCAGGCAGGATGTTGTTGTTGTTGTTAGGTGCCGTCGAGTCGGTATCCGACTAACCTAACCCTAACCCTGGGGTTCCGCGGCCGAGGGTGGGGTTCCTTGGCTCCCACATGTGCTGGAGACCCTGGTCCCCTCTAGGGGGCATCCGCTGCTCTACCCTCCAAGCAGAGCTTGCCGTAGTTTTGGAGGCAGAGGCAGCGTAGGGAGAGAGAGTGCAGTCACTGCGCACTGAGGTGAGCATGCGATTGGGAACGGCCAATCAGAGAAAAGCACGCCCCGACTGTGGGTAGTGATTGGGCCATCACTGCGCACTGAGGTAAGCGTGTGATTGGGAACGGCCAATCAGAGAAAAGCACGCCCCGACTGTGGGTAGTGATTGGGCCATCACTGCGCACTGAGGTAAGCGTGCGATTGGGAACGGCCAATCAGAGAAAAGCATGCCCCAACTGCGCGCAGTGATTGGGTCGTCACTGTGCACTGAGGTGAGGGTGCCATCGGGAACGGCCAATCAGAGAAAAGCACGCCCCCCCACACTGCGCGCAGTGACTGGGCGGCCAGGAATGGTCACGTGACCGAGACAGGCCAATGAACGCCCGCCCCAAGATTCCGCGCAGCGCAACCAGGGGGCGGTCCTTGGCTTTCGCGGGGCGGGAGCCGCCCGGGGCCACCTTGGCGCGGCCGGGAGCCCAGTCTGGGGATGACGCGCAGTGCG
Organism: Pedetes capensis; assembly: GCA_007922755.1. Classification (NCBI taxonomy): domain Eukaryota; kingdom Metazoa; phylum Chordata; class Mammalia; order Rodentia; family Pedetidae; genus Pedetes; species Pedetes capensis. The sequence continues at coordinate 1,307 of VMDO01026668.1, read as the reverse complement.
CCGCGTGCTGGAAGGAGGACAGGGACGGCGTCCTGATGGCACCTGGGAGCCCGGGCCAGCCTGGCGCCGCTGCAGAGCCAGCCTGGGCCGCTCCTGTGGTCGGGCCACGCGGCCACAGCCCACGCCCCATTCTCCACAGCCAGCTCGGGCCTGGCCTCCGCAGCCTCTGCCCTTGACCTGTGGAGGAAACTGAGGCCCAGAGAGGGAACGTGGCCGGCCTGAAGCCCCCGGGGCGAGCTGACCGGAAGCTGCTTGTCTCCAGCCGGGCAACTTCCGCCTGGGGGACCATGACGTGGTGAGTGGGCGTGGCCGGGCGAGTGGGCGGGGCGCCATGTGGCCTCAGCTCTCGAGGGCAGCGCAGTCTCTGGGCTCTACGGGCCTCCAGGGGCCCAGGGGAAGCGCCGCGCTTTCCCTTTCCGGTCCCCTCTGCGCCCCTCTTTCCCTTTCCTTCCCTTTTTTCTTTTTCCAACCTCTTCCCCTCCCTCCCTTTCGTTTTTTTCTTCTTTTCGTGTTGTTTGAAAAACAGCTGGGGATGTGATGGCCGAAACAAGTTGGCCATGCATTAGATTCGTTTCTGCAGAGGGGAAGCAGGCGCCAAGCAGAATCAGACTTTGCCAAGGGCTCAGGAGGGCAGTGCTTGGGGCACAGGCTGGCTGTGTGATGGTGGTCAAGGGTGGCACCCTCCAGGCGCCTCTGTGGGAGAAGGTGGTGCCCGTGAGCTGTCCAGTTTCCTGTGATGCACCGCCGGCAGCGCGCTAGGTTCCCCTGTTTTCACAGCCACCTTTGATGGAAGGAGAAGTCATTTCTGTTTTTACAGGAAGGACGGATGAATCAGAGGGCGGTCACTGAGGGGACTGATACAGGTCCCCATCTGGCTGTGTTGTTCTTTTGTGCACTGAGTGAACTCTTCTTCGGTAGTGCCTTTCTGTGGGTGGGGGTGGGGGTGGGGACAAACCGATGAGTGTGGGGTAAAGAATCAGGGAGATGGATTGACCCTGATAATATCAAAGAGTTAATTTCTGAGCTCATTCCGGAGCTGTCAGGGGTCTGGAAGACTTTCTGTAAGCCATAAATAACACATTTTAATAAGGGAGACTTTGATTCCTCTCTGGGGGCTGGGAGTGTATTGTGATTCGGGTGGCAACTTGTCAGGGCGCCAGTGTGGGGTTTCTCTGGCACTTATTAAGGGATTGCATATTTTGGGCATGTTCAGGTCTTCACGGTCTACTGGAAAACCATCCTACTGAAAATGCTTTTGACCCAAGGAAATGGGACTTTTAGTGGAAAACAATCCCCTCCCACCTCAA
>VMDO01026667.1:0-26366 GCA_007922755.1 Pedetes capensis | reverse complement strand
TTAGGTGCCGTCGAGTCGAGTCCGATTCATAGCGACCCTATGTACAGCAGATCGAAACACTTGCCGATTCTGTGCCAGGCAAACCATCTTATTTATGTTTAAGCCCATTGTTGCAGACACTGTGTTAATCCATCTGGTGGAGGGTTTTCCTCTTTTCCGTTGACCTGCCACTCTTCCAAACATGATGTCCTTCTCCAGGAATTGTTCTCTCCTGACTACATGTCCGAAATATGCAAGACGCAGTTTGGCCATTTTTGCTTCCAAGGAGCACTCTGGTTGTACCTCTTCTAGGACAGATCTGTTGGTTCTTTTGGCAGTCCATGGTATATTCAATAGACGTCTCCAGCACCACAGTTCAAAAGCATCAATTCTTTTTCTGTCTCTCTTGTTCACTGTCCAGCTTTCACAACCATACGATGCCACTGAAAATACCATGGCATGAGTCAGACGCACCTTCGTCTTCAATGTGATATCTTTGCTTTTCAATACTCTAAAGAGATCTTTTGCCACAGCTTTTCCTAGAGCAATGCGTCTTTGGATTTCTTGACTGCTGCTTCCATGGGTGTTGATTATAGAGCCAAGCAAAGCAAAATCTTGAACAACCTCAATCTTTTCTCCATTTAATGTGAAGTTGCGTGCTGACCCAGTTGTAAGGATTTTTGTTTTGTTGATGTTTAGTCATAACCCATATTGAAGGCTATGATCTTTGATCTTCATCAGTAAATGTTTTAAATCCTCTTCACTTTCAGCAAGCAAAGTGGTGTCATCTGCATAACGCAGGTTGTTAATGAGTCTTCCTCCAATCTTGATGCCATGTTCTTCCTCATAAAGTCCAGCTTCTCGGATTTTTTGCTCAGCGTATAAATTGAATTCCTTATACTTAAGAATAAAATAACAAATATCACTTATTAAAAATTATTTAGCATTAAACTTACACTTTGATCACATGGGTAATAAAAGTATTGCATAGTTATAGCAATGAATCTTAATAGGAGTTTTCAGGATGGTGGTCTATTCCAAAGGCTAAATTAGTAATACTTCCAAAGGTCAGTAAATGGCCAAATTTTCTTCCCTTTTATAAGATTCAAATGAATATTATGCTATAGAATTTCCACCTCAGAAGACTACAATGTGGAAATGTCATGAGTTGCCTTAAATTAAGTCTGCCTCCAACTAAAATGTTCTTTATTCTTTTAAAGATACATGCCATATTAAGACAAAATTTTGTTTTTACCCTCAGTGCTAAGGCAAGCTAGGGTAGAGAGGGAGAGAAGAGTAAGGAAAAGAACACAGGGATGCTGACTACTCCATTTTGGTCAGCTGGTATCTAGAACAAAGCACCAAAAAGGAAAAAATAAATAAACAGACTTAAACAGCAATTTGAGAGATTTAACTGAAACATAAAGAAGAAATTCTCTACCAGTGCTTAATTGTGAAGTATTAGAATAGGTCACACAGGGAAGAATGAATTTTCTCATCAAAAGTAGACTAATTTGCCTAACACGTTTAAGTGTAATCCTGCCAGTGGTAAGTAAAAGGCTGAGTTTTCAGGGTCTTGCTGGATAATTAACAATTTACACTAGCAAAACTTGCAAATAAGCCAGTACTATTAACTCAAATATTTATTAGACATGAGGTATCTTGGATGTTTAACATAGGCAATCTAGAGACCAAGTCCTTGTTTTCTTTGGGCACACATTCTTGCAAATACAGGGAGCTAAAATGATGCTGTAGTACTAGTGTTTTGTGATATTCTAAAGCAAGTGAGAACAAAATAAATGAATTCTTTATACAATCAAAATCTTATGGGGCTAACCACTAAATAGAGATGAAGTCCACAGAAGGAAAGAATTAAGGACAATTTTTAAAAATTACATGAATCAAGGCTTTCACACTGAACTGAGACATACATGCTGATTCCAATTATCAGTGCAAGAATAAGTGGAGGTAGCAAGACTGAGGAGTTACTAAATGTCAGTTTATTTAGTCTTTAATTTCTCTACAGACCTATTGTTAATATCCTGTTATTAACCCCTCCCAACTCCCTTGTAGGACTCTAAAGCTTTGGATAATACTGTATATCACAAGGTTAAGTTCCCTGGGGTATGTATCAGGTATTTTGTTCCCCGGCAGTCCTCTTTCCCAAAGTTCCGTCCTTATGCTGGGGTTTGCTTTCATCTTTCTCAGGTAGGTACCATAACTCCTGTTTTCTTAATCTGATCTGTTGGTCATATTTGTTCCCTGGTAATGGTAAATCTTAGGCATAGCAGTTAAAAAATGGTACATACAAAGTAAATTTTCATAATCACTTATGTTTAGAAATACTCTTATTCTATCCTTAGATTACTTGAAAGTTTGACTGCACATAGAAGATTCATGGAACATGTGTTAAGATAAATTTTCAAGAACCATCTTCTAGTTTCCAGTGTGGCTACTGAGAAGTTCTATGCCAATCTGATCAAAATATACCATAAGTAAATCATTTTCCTCTCTAAAAGCACCTAGATCCTTCTCTTTATTTTTGACATTTGGACTTGTTACCTTGAAGAGAATCTTTTCTCAACCATTTTGCAGAGTGTTTGCTGGACTCTTCAATTCTAAGAACTCATGTATTCCAATTTCCTAAAAACGTCTTCTCATTTCTTTTATATAGCCATTAACTGATTCTTTCCTCATTTTTTTCACTCTGAAACTTATTGTTGGGTATTGAACTTCATCTCTGTCATTTTGTTCTACATTCTGAGAGATGACATCAACCTTTTACCATCTTAAACTTTTTAAATATTTTATTTTTAACTTCAAGAAAACTACTAATTCTGAATGTTTCTTTAATAGCATGCCATTTCTCTTTTATTAAAACAACATTTATCCTTATCTCTGAGAATATTATAATTTTGGAATACTTCCTTCTATTTATTGCATGCACTGTGTTTTCCCTGAGTTTCTTGTGTTTGTCTCTCTCATGGTAATATTTTTACCCAAAATTCTAGTTGTCTCTGTTCATTAATATTAAAGTATAAGAAATTAAAAAATTAATCTAGACTTTGTGAATGGTCTAGGCTCATGAGTTTACAAATTGCTCTAAGTTAATCATGACTCAAGCCAAGTTTTTACAGGGAATCCAACAAGTGTTTAATTCTGACAATTGTAATCTGACATGATATGAGTTAGACAAGGTAAAAAGGTGGGGAATTCTCATCTTTAAATATGCAGACATTCACATTTTCCCCTTAATTTCAGAAAGGAAGTTTATCAGCTGGGCGCTGTGGTGTACACCTGTAATAACAACTACTCAAGAGGCTGAGGCAGGAAAATCTCCAGTTCAAGGACAAGGGGAGGCTGAGCAAAGTAACCAGACCATGTCTCAAATAGTACAAAAAGATCCTAGGGGAATACAGCTCAGTGGTAGAGCTCTTGCCTCACATGTGGGGGGCCCTGGGTTCAACCACGGACTACTACATCAACAAAAAGGAAAAAGAAACTTATCCTCATTTTGTTTTGTTGCTTTGCCTGGAATTCCTGATTCAAAATCCTTTCTAGACCAAAATAGCCTTTAACTTTTAGAGTTGGGACAGAAATAACAGCCTTACAATGAGGATGAAAGACAACATTCTAACTGTTTCTTTTACAAAAGTAAATAAATCTTTATTTTTTCTACCCTAAACTGGTGCCTCCAATTCTCCACAGCCTGAGGGACTTTCCAAGGCCACTGGGGACAAAGTGACCTTCTCCTCTCTGGTATTTTCCTCCGTAGGCACCTAGGGTTCCACTTCTCCTCTGCCAACTCACTGATTACACACCCATCTGCTTTCCACCTGAAGTTTTTTGTCATCTCTCAGCTGCTCTTGTCTTCCCTCCTCTTTGTCCCTGCAGACGTTTGTCTCTATTATTTCAGCTGGGTTTCAGGAGGAATGGTATGTTGTCAGTGTACCAAATTTACAGAAATGTCAACTCTCTTCAACTGTGAAATGAAGAAAGATTATATATAAAGACTTCCAGATACCAAGGCCTAAATCTCAGAAATAGGAAAACCACATAGGTAAGAAAAGTTTGGGTGGTGTTTATAGACATTAACAGAGGGTGGAAATCTGTAGAAATGGTTACTGTTATCCTACTTCAGAGGAAGAGACAACCAAAGTCAAAGAAGTTTGACCTCCAGGAATGTAAACTACTAAAAAAGAGGCAAAGGGCCAGCAGGGAGAAAGCAAGGGGAAAGATTCAAGAAAAGCCAGAGAGGCAACTCTGAATGCATTAGCATTTACAGTGTTCTCTTTAGCCAAGGTTCAAGGACAAGGGAAGATCCAGGTAAGGAGGAAGCATGTGATCTGACTATAATTATGAAAAATAGTAGAAACAAAGAGGTCAAGAGCAGAAATGGTTTATAGAAATACTTGTAGCAAGGCTCTGGACCTTTAGAAAAAACATGAAAACAAACAAAAGTAAAGACAACATCAATAAAGATTAGAAACAATCAGTTCTAACTATGTTAAAGTCCAAAGGTTAGAGAGCTATCCATTCAATTTGAGAAACATCAAAAGATATATATTTTTATTTTAGAATCTAAATAGCTAGTAAGAAGGAGATTTGATAATATGCCAAGAGTCTGCATTTGGAAGAGTTCCGTGTACTAATTTTAATGATATTTTCTCTCCTTTTGTATTACAAAGGATGCTTAATTTTAAAAACTCTAGCAGAAAGCATAAAATATTTTCTCCACTTCTTTGGCAAAACACATGCAATAAATTAAGAATGCCTTGAAGAGGCAGAAATTGTTGTAAAAGGTAGTTTTGCTACAGATTGTGGAATGTTCTATTGCTAATTCATTCATTCATTCACACAATTAATATTTTTGAGTGCCTACAATTTGCTAAACACTAAGGCTTAAAGTATAAGCAAAAATTTTAGAAGAACCAACCATTATTTTGACAAGAGGAGAAAAAGGCACAAAAATGAGGCATTTTCTGAAAAGAGTAGTTATCTTCAAAGAAATATAAATCCTATACAATTTCATATCCCTAAAAATCAGATATTGCTATAAAATTCCTTATAACAGCTACAGCTGGTAGTTGGTAAGGAGGTATTCTGCAGGAAATTTTTTGGAAACATTTTCAAAATGCATATTGAAGAAATTCTTTGCATTTGAAAACACCCATGACTTTAGTAGCTCTGGTGTGGACACAAGTTTATACAATAAAAATTGAAATAGAAATAGCCAGAGCAAAGCAAACTCAGAGGATACAACTGTTTATGCCAGATCAAAAATCTCTGGGCTTCAAAAATGAAATATTTGCTAATTATAAAGAGACATAACTACTCTATAATAAGTACATTATCTCTGATGCAAAAATGACTAGCACCTACCCCAGTAAAAAAAATAGATTAAGTATTTATTGGATGAATAAATGAAATTAAGTGTCAGTTTAGTAGGAATTTTGGTAGACTACTGGAGGTTAAAGAAGTATGTTGTGCAAAACCAGAAGCAAAATTTTACAGGGCCACCATAGGAAGTTTTCTCTAAATTGTTGTCACTATAACCTGATTTCATTCTTTATTTGTAGTTCTTGTATTCATCTTTATGCTTAACCAATTTTATTTAAACATTATATTTGTTCATGGTTTGTAATCCCTTCTTTCCAATAAATTCTCATTATTTCCGTGAATGTCTAAAAGTATTCTCTCAGTTATAAAGAAGGGATTTCTGAATAGGTAGGCCCGTAAACATTTGCAGTCAAGATGGATGGAGTGTACAAGAATTTTTTGTGGGGGGCACATTACTGAGGGTCTGAGCTCAGGGACTTGTGCATCCTTTGCAATTGCTCTACCACTGATCTGCATCTCTAGCCCCTTTTCACTCTTTATCTTGAGACAGGGCCTCCACTAAATTATTCAGGCTACCTGTAGCCTTGTATCTGTGGTCTTCCTGCCTCAACCTCCTGAGTCACTGGGATTACAAATGGGTGCCACTGCACTCAGCTCTGGACCAGAAATTTGGATCTAGCTGGACTGCAAAGGATTGTGAGAATTTGCCTTTTGCAAGCAAAGAGGTCTGGGAACTAACTTCATAAAAACATTGCCTAAAAACAGAAACAAGTCATTTTTGTGTTGCTCTTTTTAATCCTACAAATTCTCCCCAAATGATGATTCAGCCAAAATACAAATAAAATGGTCTTAAGAACTTAATTCCCAAATTTTTGTCATGCTAACAAGAAGATTCAAATTGGTAGATTAAGTAATTACTAGTCTTTAGACTCAAATTGCTATGTTCCTGAATCGTAAGAGTATTCAATCTTAACTATGGAAAAAGCAATTTATTTTACATCATCTTTCCTCTACCATTGTGGCACTATGTCTATTTATATGATGAGGTATGAGGCACTCCTGGTGAGAGGGCACAGAAAGGAAGTACAGAGTGGTTAGAATATAATATTTGATTCCATTTTGCTCTTGTGGGCTTGAATTCCACTATTATCCTTCTAATCAATGCAATTCCCTATTTCTTTTCTGTAAAATGAGGTATAGTGTAAATTAAAAGAATAAAAATATCAAATATTTAGCAGTATTAATACTGGCTTAGCTAAAAAGATTTCTATGACCCATTCTGTACTATTACAAATAATAGTAGTAATAATGATGTTCCTTTTCTTATATAAACTACTGTGGAAGTCATTCTGTAACAAAGAAGATCAGAACCTGTAACTTTTATAATCTATAACTTCTCACAAAGGCAACAAGTGAAACAGGAAGTAAGGAAATCAACATGTTAAAAGCAATAAATATTTACCATTTAGGGGGAGAAAGGGATAGAAATAATGTTGAAATAGCCAGTGCCCAAATCCCTTAAGTGTCACACAAAAAATTTCCCACAGTGTACACCATTAAAAAATAAATAAATCTAAAAAAACTAACAGTTTATCAAAGTAGCCTGAGCTACTACGTTCCCACAGAATATCACACTGCCCATTTCATCCTTGCAAACAGTGTGAATCTTGATTCATTCATTCTCTTTTTTCCCTAAAACATGGAATATCCACAAGTTTCTAAGCAGTCTGCTATTAAATGGAGATACAGTGGAGAAACGTCTCTGCCTTCATTGGAGTTTAACTCAAACAAGTACTTATACAAATGTTCATCAAAATACTGTAAATCAGAATAAGTAGAGGCAAATATCTAGGATGGTACAACAAGAATAGGTGGGATTAGAGGATAGAGAGGGACCATACAACACAGTCAGATTTTCAGCTGAGATCAAGAAGAAGAATCTACCAAATACATAAGAATAAGAAAAGTGTAAAATTGTGGGACAAGAAAGAAAGGCAGGAAAGGAAAAGAAGAAAAGAAAAGATGAATGTTGGAGCATAATAAGGGAGAGGGAAAGGGTCTATGAGATATGGTTGGAGAGAAAGCTGTAGCCACAACATGTGGAGCCTTGATGTCATATTAAATCATTTAGATTTTATTCTAAAAGAATGGAGAGCCATTAAGTAATATCAAAATGTTTGTTATAGTATAGGGATGGTTGAAATCTGATCAATCTTTTGGGATAAAATTATTTTAACAGCTCTATGGGGATAAACAAGAGCAGGTGGTAGTAAAAGCAGTGAGACAAGAAAAGTTAGAAAATACTTCACATAGCTCAGATATGAGAAGGTTGTTCAAACTTAAGTAGAAGATATCACTACATGCACACAGATTAAAGATAGAGATAAAGCCAGTAATATTTAAATCTTTTTTTGTGTGTGTATGGTACTGGGGTTGAATCCTGGGCCTCGTGCCTGCATGCTTTGCAAGTGCTGGACCACTGAGCTCTGCCCCCAGCCCTATTTTTATTTTTTTAACTTTTTGAGACAGGGTCTTGCTAAATTATGCAGACTGCCTCTGGTCTCGAACTTGTAATCCCAGCGGTTTAGGAGGCGGAGGCAGGAGGATTGCAGGTGTGAGGCACCGCACTAGGATAATATTTAAATCTTAGGAAGGGTTATAAAGGAGAACCAATGAAAGATCACTTTGGTTTGATTAATTGAATTAATATGACATTGGTCACACAAGAAATACTAAGAAATCATTTTGGGAATGAGAGAAATCATTTTAGGAATCAAGCACTATTTTGACCCATAAAATTTTAAGTGCTTGTTAACATAGATAGTCACTTTACAGTTAGATATGTAAATCTAGACCTTGGGAGGAGCAGCTTTGGGTTAGAGGTATACATCATTGTGTAGATTGTACTTAAAAATCATGCAAATGGATCACATTTCCTAGTGAACAAGAGAAGACAGAACAGAGAACCTGAGATGGAGGGTTACAACAAACCACCCTTTAAAAGATGTGCAGCAGGGAACAGCTGAGAAAAGTGGGCAGTGCAGGCAGAAAACCAGGTAAAAACAGCATTTATTTGGTACCTTAGAATTCCCTGACTCAATGGCAACTAAACAACAACAAGAATCCTTTCAGAGACTTCCCACAGCTTTATTACAATGACTTAAACTTTTAAGTTTGTTCCTTGTGCTCCTCAAAGCCCAAATGCAGAGTTAACCTGTTTTATTGCTGCTGTCTTTTGGCAATCTAGGTAAGTTACCTGAAAATAAGTTCTTCATTTATAAAGTGGAGAAAAAATTTTAAATGTATGGAAAGCACTTAACACCAGAGCTACAATATGATAAGCTCTCAGGAAGTTATTGATATTGTTTGAATTTGTATTAAATGTAAAACCTCTTGTTCCCAACTACTCCAGACTTCATTGTCACAGAAAAGGAAAATGATAATATGACAACATGTTAATCTACTCAAATAAAGGATCAAGGGTGCACAAATGAGAGAGTTATACATATATGTTATCTAAAATAGCATGGAGGGACAGTTACTTATGGCTCATGCATAACCTATTTAAATGTTGCCAAAACAAAACAAAGAGAAAGAGGAGGAGGAAGTGGAAGTATAGCACACAGGATAAAATTTTCCATCAGTTATTCAGGGAAAATAGGACTGTGTCACAAAAAGTGCATGTAAATAAGAAATGTATTCCATTTTGTTGGGAAACAAGGGAATAGAAGGTAAGAAATTTTAAAAGATATAAAAATTTTACCTTTGAATCTCTACAAAAAAATTTTTAAAGATGTGATGTAAGCAACAATATAATGCAGAAAGACCAGAAAAACAGCTCCCAAGAAATATGACTAACTTTATTACAGAATTTCAGGTTTTAAAAGAAGATTTTGGCAACAATTGTCAATGCAATTCTACTTTTAAAAAGTGACTTTATGACACAAAACCTATTATTTTATTTAAGAAAGAGCAGGGCAAGACTTCAGAAATTGAAAGCTCTTAACTCTATTGGATTCAGACAATAATGTATTTCTGAGGTTTTATTACAAAGTCAAACGCTTATATCCACCAGGATGATATGTAGCATCCAAATCTGTACAATAAAAAGAAAATGTTGACTGCTTAAACTGCTCTATAGAATTAGTAGATCACACAAAAAAGTTACAGTGGTTCAGTCATCAAGTCAATCTACCTTAGCAAAATGTTGACTAGAGACAGCATTCTCTGTGTTTCATGATGATTTACATGTAGGAGGAGCCATTTAAATGTGTGATATGTGAGAGTAATTAATAGTCATGTGATTAGTAATCAAATAAAAATGGGTAGAATTGACAGGATAAGAAATAACATGACTGTGATAGTTACAGATGCACAAATACAATTTTCTATTGTACACATCGTTGATAAATGGAAATAGATAAGTTTTTAAGCTTGGATAACCCTTAAATGCTTGTGGAATACCAATGATAAAGACATCCAAGATAGATATGATATTTGAGGACCACTATTTTCTTTGCTTCGTATAAAGTCTCCATAACCTCAGTTGTTTACCTAGAGATAGGTTTATAAATACTAACTGCATTTTCCTAAATGTTAAATGAATACCTGTCTAGAGAACAGGGATCATCACTGACCTATACTCTGAATTCCAATGTTTAATGATCACAGGGATCCTAAAAATGAGAGTGGTCTCTCTAGATCTCTGGATTCCAGTCAAAGTTCCTTAAAGACAACACATCTCACAGGTTACTTCTAATTCAGAACTTTACCACTTACATTAAGGAGCTCCACATCTAGATTCCATGGTGGGACATCACCAAGAATCACCATGATTCATGTTTCTAAAACACAACTAAACACAGAGAAGAAAGTTTTGACAAGAGTAAAGCATCTCAGCCAAACTCAACTCCAAACAATCTGAGTCCACTAAATATTAAACATCTACCCCATATCATGTGTTTTGCTAGAAACTCAGGACACATGGTAAATAAGACAGGTGTCACTCATATCCAAACTCTAGTCTTATAAAGGAAACACACACACAATGAAGAATGCTCAATACAACCTGATAAACGTGATCATAGAGTATCTTGGGTATATATAGGAAGAGTTCTAAGCTTAGTTTTAACGGTCAGAGAAGACTTTTCATGTAAAAAATACCTAGGATGGAAGAAAATTGTTAAGTAGTAAATCAAGTAAGATAATTGAAGCAGAGGAAGAGTATTCTGGAGGGAGAACATGTAAAAATCTGGAAGTAGGAAGAGTAAGGCATACAAAGTGGAGTTAGTTAAGTATGGCTCCAGCATATCCTGAGGGGGTACTGATAGTAACTTGAAGACTATGAAGAACCATGAAAGGTCTGTGAATTCAAGTCAGAAATGATAGTTCAGTTATTTATACTTTATATATTTATACATAAATTATATATGCACATACCCTTAAAATAAATCACCCTTTGCCTATTGTTACATGAACTACGTTTCCTGGGGAGACATAAAGAAAAAGCCTATTCACTTCAGATAGAGAGGGCTCAGACAGACCAAAGGAAGGATTCTGTCAAGTCTACCTCAGCAAACCATAAATTTATTGGAGTTACTTACAGGAAAATGGGTGACTCAAAGACAACACTTGCAGACAGCTACACCACCATGGAGGCCCTCTGAGAAGTCCTGCTGAGGAGTCCCATGGGTAGCTCCACCCACCCTTTATATAGTGGTGGGAGGAATCTCCTGAGCCTCCTTCCACAGGTGAATGCTATTAGGCCCTCTATCATTATAGGACTATCAGCTGTGTAGTTAAATTGATTTCATTGCCATGACTTAGAGATAAGGTCTTCTGGAGGTCACCACAGCTGACTGCTTTAAGACAATGATAGTAGCATCCAGCCCAGAGGATATAACAGCAACACATTTATGTTTCCAAATGAATATCTTATTACAGGATTTTGAGATCATCATGTATATTTAAAATACCATAACTAAGAAAGCATCATATCAGATCTATATCAGACCTTCAGAAAAATATATATATATATATTTAGGAATCTTAGAGAATTTAATAATATCAGCTGACTATATTACATGTCTTAAAAATATGATATACTAAAGATATATCTACACAGACATTATTTCTTTTTTATTGGAAATTTTTAATGTACACCTTAATGTGATTCATTCTGACACACATTTCATTGTGACATTTCCATATACGCATTTTGTTTTACATTACACAGATAAGTTCCCCCATTACCCTCTTCAGCACATCCTCCCCCTGTCCCCCCCACCCACCAAAGACTTTTCTTCAATTTGCTTGTCTTTCTATGGTAATATTGTTCTATATATCCTTGGGTTCCAATTATGTTTAAGATTGAAACTTTTTCTGTAGTGAACTTTCTTTTTACATTGTCAGTACTATTACATGAATTTTATAGTGCATCTATATTAATATCATTCTTTAGTATTATTAGTGTTATTACAATTATTTCCAGGGCTATTAAAGTTGGGCTGTTCACCCTGAGGTCACCCCTCCCCCATTCCTCATTCCTCCTTGTTCCTCCTCTCCCCTCTGTCCTCTCCCAGGATTTCCTCCTTTTGCTAGATCTCTCCCTCCTTCTTTTGCATTCCCCAAATTGTTCCTTCTCTGCTAGGTCAACTTTAGCTATTTTTTTTATGTTCTGACCTCTGCAGAGGATAAAAAAATACACTTTTAAACTTATTCAGTCATACCTAAGACACTTCCCTCAGGTAAATTATTTTTAAAGCTTTTTTGTACATATACTTTGCTTCTGACTAAATTTAATATCTGTTTTGAGGCTTTTTATGATTCACAAATAGCTCATTATTTAGTTTGGCCAAGTTTGGTGTGAAGGAAAGAATATCTACAAATATGAGGAATTTTCTATTGTTGCCCTTGTTCATCACAGAGTAAGGAAGCTAAAATAGCCATAGGAATTATTGGAATTAGAGCCACAACTAAAGAGAAAAAGAGCTTTTGAACTAAATTTATCAAAAGATAATGTTATTTGAAGAGTATTACGGCGAAAATCGGTTGGGAAATTCTGTACTATACTAAGCCAAGGAGTATCATTTCTGTATTTTGTGATTATATCAGAGCTTCTCAAAGTTAGTCATTATTATATCATTATGCACCATGAAGTTTAATGTGGAATTATAGCCTCATGTGCTGATGCGGTAACAAAACCATGGATACTTTTTCTTTTTTTCTCTTTCTCTTTCTGAATATTTTATGAGGCTATTACTTGGTAAATTTCTCTAGATGCAAGCTTCTGAAAGTAAACAGAACAAAAGTATTTCCATCATAGGAGCTTGCTAGAAAATCAGGATGAAAGTCATTCAAGGTATACTAAATCATTATAATTTTGAAAGCATAGTCTAGAGCAGGGGATAGTAGATGTTTCTACAGAGGGTCATAAACACTTGTGACTTTACAGGCTAGAGAGTCCCTGTCACAACAAGTCATCTCCATCATTTTAGTGGGAAAGCAGCCATAGTCAATAGGTAAATGAATGAGCCTAGTTGGGCACTAATAGAATTTTATTACTAAAGATAGGTGGCAGCATAAATTTGGCTGTAGGCAGTTTACCAACTTCTGCACTAGAGCGTAGGGTATGTGCAGATAAAATAAATAAGGGCTATAGAAATTTATGAGTAATTTATGAGTAATCCATGAAAGAGGTATTAAAAAGCCATATTTAAGCGAGTATGACCAATATTTCAGTCTAATACAGCAGCAGTTAAGATGAAGTGATGCCACAAATGGGGTCCATCTTGAAAGCTATTATAGTAATTTGGACCATAATTATCATGACTTGACTCAGAGGGATGATGTCAGTGAAATTTAAAGGTGGGAATAAAAGAAGAATCCCATAGGCCAAAGGATCGGATTTAATGTGGGATTAAGTCAAAGTGACTGGAGATCAAACTTCTTTTTTACCACCTAAGAGAATAAGGGGATCCTTGGCAGAGACTGGATTATCAAAAGAAAATATTAGCACTGAAAGAAAATACGTTATTTTACAAGTTGAGTATAATTTGCTGATTTATCTAAGGGAAGATGTCTGGAAGGCAGTTTGAAAGCTGGATCAAGGGAAAGGTGTCAAGCAGAGCATGAAATTTTCAGTTGGGGAGAAGGAAAAGAAGAAAACAAGGAAAGGACGTTGGGAAAGGTGTGCATAGAAGAGACTATAGAGAAGGCAGAAAAAAGATAAGAGAAGAGAAATTTCTTGTGGCTGTTAGGTGTCATTGAGTCTAGTCAAACTCCTAGTGACCCTATGTACAGCAGAACAAAACACACTGAAATTCTGGGCCAGGTACATGATCTTATTTATGTTTAAGCCCATTGTTGCAGACATTGTGTCAATCCACCTGGTGGAGGGTTTTCCTTTTTTCCATGACTTGACACTCTCCTAAACATGATGCCTTTCTCCTGGGACTGGTCTCTCATGACAACACATCCAAAATACGTAAGTCAAAGTCTAGGCATCCTCGCTTCCAAGGAGCACTCTGGTTGCACTTCTTCTAGGACTGATCTGTTGGTCCTTTGGGCAGTCCATGGTATATTCAATAACTGTCCCAAGCACCATAATTTAAAAGCATCAATTCTTCTCCTGTCTCCCTTGTTCTATGTCCAGCTTTCACAACCATATGATGTGATTGAAAATACCATGGCATGAGTCAGGTGCACCTTCTTCTTCAATGTGACATCTTCACTTTTCAGTACTCTAAAGAGATCTTTTGCCACAACTTTTCCCAAAACAATGCATCTTTTGATTTCTTGACTGCTGCTTCCATGGGTGTTGATTGTAGAACCAAGTAAAGCAAACTCATGAACAATCTCAATCTTTTCTCCATTTATTGTGAAGTTGCATACTAACCCAGTCATAAGGACTTTTGTTTTCTTGATGTTTAGTCACAATCCATACCAAAGACTATGTTCCTTGATTTTCATCAGTGTGGTTGTTGCTATTGAATCCTGTCTAACATATAGTGATCCTTATAAGGTTTTCAATGGTTGATTGTTTGGGGATTGCCTTGGGAGTGGATTGCTGCTTCCTCCACCCATTTTTGCAGTGCTGGGAATCAAACCCAGGACCTCAGAGACTATAGATCAGCGATGTACCAACTGAGCTCAATCCCAGTAAATATTTGCAATGCCCTTCACTTTCAGCAAGCCAAGTTGTGTCGTCTGTATAACACAGGTTGTAATTGAGTCCTCCTTCAATCCTGATGCCATATTCTTCCTCAAAAATTCCAGCTTCTCTGATTATTTGCTCAGCATATAAATTGAAGTGATATGGTGAAAGTATACAGCCCTGATGTACATTTTTCTCAACTTTAAACCACATAGTGTTTCTTTGTTCTATTTTAACATGTACATGTTCATGTACACATTCCTCATGAGTACAGTTAGGTGCTCTTGTATTCCCATTTTGCAAAGTGTTATCCATAATTTGTTATAATACCCAAAGTCAAATGCCTTTGCATAGTCAATGAAACATGAATAGACATCTTTCTGATATTCTCTGCTTTCAGCTAATATCCACTTGTCATCAACAATGATGTCCCTGGTTCCCCATCCTTTTCTGAATCTGGCTTGACTTTCCAGCAGTTCCCTATCTATGTACTGCTGCAGTCGCTTTTGAATGATCTTTACTAAATTTTACTTGTGTGTGATATTATTGATATTGTTCTATAGTTTCCACATTCAGTTGGAACCCCTTTTTTGGGAATAGGCACAAATATTGATCTCTTCCAGCCAGTAGGCCGCCTGCAGCCATAGCCCTGTGGCATCTGATCCCGTCAGATCTTGGAAGCTAAGCAGGGTCGGGCCTGGTTAGTACCTGGATGGGAGACTGCCTGGGAACACCAGAAGCTGTAGGCTTGGGAGAAGGACCTGGCAACGCCCTCCCAAAAATCAATCTGCCATTGAGAACCCTATGAACAGCAGAGAAGCACTGACAATAGTGTTTCCCCGGTTGTACAGAGGGTCACTATGAGTCAGATACCGACTCGACGGCACCTAACAACAACAACAACAACAACAAGCCAGTAGGCCAGGTAGCTATTTTCCAGATCTTTTGACATAAACATGGTAGCACCTCCAGTCTTGCATCTGTTTGTTGAAACATCTATATTGGTATTCCATCAATTCTTGGAGCCTTGTGTTTTGCCAATTCCTTCAATGCAGCCTGCACTTTGTCCTTCAATACTATTGGTTCCTCTTCATATGCAACCTCTTGAAATGGGTGGTCATCTACCAATTCTTTTTTGTATAATCACTCTGTGTATTCTTCCATCTTCTTTTGATATTTCCTTCATTGAATATTTTCCCTATAGACTCTTTCACTATTGCTTGACTTTTTCACTTGAGGGTTGAATTTTTTCTTCAATTCCTTTAGCATGAGAAACACAGAGAGTATTCTTCCCTTTTGGTTTTCTGTCTCCAGCTCTTTGTATGTCATTATAGTATTTGTTTTTTGCCTTCACAAGATGCCTTTTGAAGTCTTCTATTTAGTTCCTTAACTTCTTCATGTCTTCCTTCTACTTTAGCTGCTCAACATTCCAGGGCAAGTTCCAGAGTCTCTTTTTAGATGTAATTTGGTCTTTTCCTTTTTTCCTGTCTTTTTAATGCTCTCTTGCTTTCTTCATAAATGATATCTCTGATGTCATGCCACTACCTGTCTATCATTGGTGTCTAATGCATTAAACCTGTCCTTGAGGTGGTCTCTGAACTCAGTTGGAATATACTCAAGGTCTTACCTTGCTCTCATACACTTGTTCTAACATTCTTCAGTTTCAGTTTGAACTTGCATATGAGAAGTAGATAGTCTGATCCACAATTCGCACCTCATCTTGTTCTGACAGTTGATATGGAGTTTTTCCATCATCTCTTTCCACAAATGTAGTCAATTTGGTTCCTAATGTTCCATCTATGTGTATAGTCACTGTTTATGTTGGTGGAAAAATATATTTGTAATGAAAAGGTCATTGGTCTGACAAAATTCTATCATGTGATCTCCAGTATCATTTCTGTCACCAAGGACATATTTTCCAACTACTGAGCCTTTTTCTTTGCTTCCAACCTTTGTATTCCAGTCACCATCAATTATCACTATGTCCTGATTGCATTTTTGATCTATATCAGATTGCAGAATCTGATATAAATCTTCCCTTTCTTCATTTGTGGCCTTAGCAGAGGGTGCATAAATTTGAATATTAGTCATATTAAGTGGCCTTCCTTATAGGCATATGGATATTATTCTGTCACTGACAGCATTGTATTTCAGGACAGATCTTGAGATGTCATTTTGATGATGAATGTAACCCCATTTCTCTTTAGTATGTCATTCACAGCATAGTAGACCATATGATTATCTGACTCAAAATGACCCATGCTGGTCCATTTTAGCTCACTAATGCCTAGAATGTCAATGTTTATGTGTTCTATTTCTCTTTTGATGATTTCTAATTTTCCTAGATTCATACTATGTACATTCCATGTTCCAATTATTAATGGATGTTTACAGTTGTTTCTCTTCATTTTGAGTCATGCTACATCAAGGTAGACTCTGCTTTGAGGAGGCCACTCTTCCGCAATAGTCTTTTGAATGCCTTCCAACCTGGGGAGCTCATTTTTTGGCAATATATCTGACAGTGTTTCTTTGCTATTCATAGGGTTTTCAATGGCTAGTTGTTTTGGGAGTGGTTTGCCAGGTCCTCCTCCCTAGTCTGTCTTAGTCTGGAAGCTCAGCTGGAACCTGTTCACTGTAAGTGACCTTGCTGGTATCTGAGATGCAGGTGGTATAGCTTTCAGTCTCATAGCAGCACACTAGCCCCCACAGTGTGGCAAACTGACAGACATGTGGGGAAGAAAAGGTAAGCAAAGAGAAAAGCCAAATTCAAAAAGAAAATGTAATACAAATATAGCAGGTAATTTGAGCCTAAGGTACTAAGATATATGTAAAATACCCAAAAATAAATGTGGTGTTTTTTATATACCACCACAGGTGCAGGGACTCTGTATCAGATCATCTGAAGCAGAGGCCAGGAAGCATGACTTTATATTTCAAGGAAAATACAAAGCCTTCACTCTAATTCAGTCACAATTCTCTAAGATGGCCTTTAAGAAAAGAAAAAAACACTAATCTTTAATTATCCTACTTTCCTTGCATCATATCAGCACAGTTCAGAATATCATACAAAGGGAGAGAGATGAGCAGGGGCCAAAGATTGTATGACAGACAATGACAGGAACAGCACAGTCAGCCTTCGTATAAGTTGTAAATGTTGCAGAATAAACCTCAATGAACCACTTTCAATCCCTGGGATGAACAGGTTTGCATTCTACAACAAGTTCTTGGAATTAAAAACAATTAGAATCAAAACATTCTTTTCTGTACAAGATTTTCTATATTTTATTGAAAATGTGCATTGTAATCAGGTATGTGAACAGGTATCAATTTAGAAATGATTCCACCAAACTTTTTCAATAAATATTTTCCTTAACAGTATGATGGATTGCACATACCAACTAGTAGGCTGTGGCTAATCAATACTAAATTGCTGAGAGTAGAGCATGAGATTTCTTGCTTGAGATTTTTCAATCAGATATGACAAATAGCTGAACTCCTCTTTTCTGTGTTTTTGCATGTAGATACATCACTCTCTGGTTGACAAGTGCTCCCTACTTTTACTATACAAACTGACAATGGAGTACTAATAATAAGTATTATTGTTGTTAGATGCTGTCAAGTCATTGTCAGACTCAGCAACCCTATGTATAACAGAGGAAACACTATTGTCAGTGCTTCTCTGCTATTCATAGGATTTTCAGGGGCTGATTGTTTTTTGGGGAGTGGGTTTCTGGGTCCTTCTCCCAAGTCTACAGCATCTGGTGTTTCCAGGCAGCCTCCTGTCCAAGTACTAACCAAGTTTGACCCTGCTTAGCTTCCAAGATCTGACAGGATCGGACGCCACAGTGGTATAGCTGCAGAGAAGTAATAATAATAGCTAACATTAATTAAGAGCTTAGTTGTGTGACAGAATCTTTTAGAAAAGCTTCACATATAATAACTCACTTAAACCTTATTAATTTTGAAGATAGTAGTTATTATCTGGATGAGTACTAAAGATCATCAAATCCCTGACTGCCTTGATTTTTCTTTATCACACTATGTTGGCACTGTTCAGTGGATTCCCCCCAAGCAATTTGAAATCAGAAGCATGCCTTTGCTCAACAGGTTTGGCTAACAATACAAATGTGCTGCTTTTATGTTGATCAGTTCAAGCTCATGAGGCCAGATCATCTTAAGAAATCATCCGGTTCCCTTTCCCAGTCTAGCTTGATTCTAGGGTAATAGCTGCACCTTTTAGGAGCATGGAAGGAGACCCAGATATAGCCACATAAATGAAGTGAATGCATAGAATTTAGGTTTATCCTTACTAGTTTTCAGTTAATTGTGTTATTGAGCACTTACAAACTTTAGAAATCTTTGTAAGGGAAAGTTATTCTGAGAACTAAAGTTGAGATCAGCAAACATAACTACTGCTGATTGTGTGTAGATAGTTTCAGAACTATTAGATAAGCATCTTTTAAAATATTAAAATAATTCAAAAGACGTATGTTTTTTATGTTTGTAACTGCTCCCTAACAAATATTTCATGTTTTTTTTTTCCTTGCCAAGATCAGTGAGCTTTATTGTCTGTATTCTTCAATCAGATAGTACATTTACTACAGACACTTGTTTCTTTTGCATCTGGATGCATAGTCATCGAAACCAATAGTTGACAGAATCAGACCTTTGGAAAACATCACTTATCCTAAACTAAAATATAGGCAATTTCTGCCCCTATCAGACCCCTTACATCTGTGATTTATCATTCCTTAGGTGCCAGTTACTGAATAAAAATAGAAATAATAATATTTACATACTATCTTTTCAGACTTAATTAATTCAAAGAGACAAGTAAAAATTATATGGCTAAAATTTTAGGTCAGTTTCAGCAGGGTGTGGTGGCTCAGGCCTATAATCCCAGCAATTTAGGAGGCAGAGACAGGAGGATCTCAGGTTCAAGGCCAGAGGCAGCCTGAGAAACTTAGTGAGATCCTGTCTCAAGATAAAAAATGAGTATGCTGGGAGTGCATCCCAGTGTAAAGCACTTGCAAAGTATGTGCAAGGCCCTGGGTTCAAGGCCCAAGTATGGCAAAAATAAAAACTAAATAAATTAATTAAATTAAATTAAATTCCATTTATATATAATTTTGTTTTTCAATCATATTAATGATACAAAACTAAAACAAATGGCCTATGTACAACAAATGCTGTTTTGATTCTTCTATATACTAAATTGTCAAAGAAATTCAATTAGCTTCATAACTTATGACATAATATGTAACACCTATAATTTGTGGTTTTCTTTAAAAAAGAGAAATCAACACTGAGATATTATTGAATACTACACTAGGGATACCCCAATTTGTCTTTCAGCCTGTTGTGCTGTGGGGGTTTGCCTATTACTGTGATGCTAAAAGCTATGCCACAAGTACTTCAGAAACAAGCAGGGCCATCCATGATGAACATGTTTCAGCTGAGCTTCCAGACTCAGACAGACAGGAAGAAGGAGCCAGCAGCTCACTCATGAAACAATTGTTGTTGTTGTCCAGTGCCATCCAGTTGGGTCCAATTCATAGTGACCATATGTACAACAAAACAAAACACTGACTGGCACTGCTATATCTGACACTGTGTTGGTGCTTCTCTGCTATTTACAGGGTTTTCAATAGGTGATTGTTTCAGAATTGTTTCAAGAGTGAGTTTCTAGGTTCTTCTCCCATTTTTGTGTTGTTGTGGAACAAACCTGGGGCCTTAGAGAACACAGAGCAGCACCAATTAGCCATTAAAAACCTTATGAACAGCAGAGAAGTACTGTCAAATATTGTGCTGGAAAATGAGCCTTCTATGCTGGCAGGCATTCAAGAAACAACTGGGGGAGAGATACTTCCTCAAAGGAGAGTTGGCTTTAATGCTGGGAGTGGAGTAGAGACTCTGGGACCACATTTTTCTGATGTAACACAACTCAAAATGAGAAAAAACACAGTGACTACAACAATGGGCTAAAATATAAAAGAAAAAGATTGTGCGCATGACACAGTGTTGGGTAGTGTTTCACTCTGTTGCATATAGAATCTTTATGAGTCAGACTTGACGCCAGGACACCTAACAACAATACCACCACCACTAGGGATATTTGCAAATATTAGCTCATTTAATGCTCATGCACCTTAGAAGGTTTGTACTATAATCTTAATTTTATAAAAGAGTGAGCTTTGAGGAAATGGAACAACTTGTTCAAAACCATAAAGTTAGTAGGTAGCATAGACAATATTTGAACCTAAATTTCCTGGCTTCATCCTTCTCCTTTGTTGTTCCTTCTGTAGGAAACAACTCTCTCAGGGTTGTATTTGTATATGTAAACAAAGGATAGGCGAGGGTAGAGTGGCTGAGAGCTAGAGATAGGAGAGACATAAAAAAGAGAATTGTGACCTTGAACAAACAGTATATTCATTTTCCATTTTCTGCACTATTTAAGTACAAACTAATCTCACTGGTGTCATGAGCAAAATTTAGTTTGGATGATTACAAAAATGTTTCTGTGGGGACTTAGTGGGACAGCTGCTTTAATTCTAAACTGTTTTCTACTATTTCTATTTGGTGGCAGATATTAGAAAAGTTAAGTATACAGCAGTCACTGACTTCAAATTAAGTGGTAATGAATGCAGATTTCCATGAAGATTCCACGAGTTAGTAATTACAGTTTTATTGCGATTCGAAATGGTGAAATAAACTCAGTCTCCACTGTCCCATACACGCAATTGATGAGTTAATTTGTCTTCAACACTCTCACTGTTCTAATATTTCTCCATCTATGCCATGAAAATTAATAGGATGCAAAATGTATAAAATTATACCCACTAAAAAAAACTGTACCATACCAAGGAGGCATATTTATTTCATCTGTGGATGGTACAGGGTCACCCTCTTTTTTCCCCTTTCCCAGTGACATTTTCAGATTTGACATTCTGTGACATTTTCAGTTTAATATTGCTAATACTCTGGCTGCAGAATTAAAAGTACACCCCAAGGAAGGGTTGAATGCAGACACATCAGGGGAGTATAACTGTTTTTTTTTTTTCTTTCCAACAAATGTCTGTATGTAAACAATATACACATTAAGAAGCAGGGAACAACTCTTTTTATCCCTCTTATGTTTTTATTTTTGCTGGTGGGGAGAGTCAATTTTAGGTTCTCAGAGACTGGCTCTTCATTAGAACCAATGTGGGATTATACCAGCATGTTACCCAGGGACCATGAATGTATAAAGATTGAATGAAAGGTGACTGGCATACAGCAAGTAAGGCACCCTCACCTAGCTAAAGACAACTGAAAGAGTCTTGACAGTGATAATTCAGGAGTCATAGGAGTCCCTATATTACACATCCCTAACTAATGAATAAACCACAATGTTAATTGAATGTTGATTCTCACTGACATTTATATAGGGTTCTGTTTGATGAATGAAAGGTTAGATTCATTTTTTAAAATGTAGTTGATAAGCTCTATCTGACTGTCCCTTAGCAATACCTGGGGACCCCTACTGCATTCCAAAGATACTAATCATCCCCTTCCTGGCCCCATAACCTATTCACTGCTTACTTCAACTGTGAGCGGTAAAAATATATATTCAATGAGAAGAGAATATCCTTATACTATTTAATCATTACTATTGAATAAAAGAAATACAGGCAGCATCTGAGTTATAGTATTCTGCTCTGCTTATCATTTTTAAAAACTCATTAAAACGTTTATCACAATTGATCCATTCTTCCTATTCCCTACTTTCACTGCCTCATCATCTACTTGAAGAAGGAGCCTCAAGAGTCCTTCCTCAAGTCCAAATAAGGACTTTTATCTGAGTGATATTTGGACTTCAGATGGAAACAAAGGACTCAAGATGAACTCAGAGAAAAACTAGAATCTACCACATCAAGGGAAAATGAGCTCATATTTGGAAAAAAGAGCTCATACTTAATCCACTTTGATGTTGGTTCTAGGAGTCTGGCTTGCTTGAGTGTTCTATAATGTCCTCAAGTTATTCCTTGATGTGGACACAAGATCCTCTCAGGTAAAGTCATGCCACATGCTAAGCGTTATCTCCCTGAACGTGGACAGGCAAACACTACCACCTAGACCCATCCTGGAGAGACTAGATCCTCCTGTGAGATTCATTCTGTTGAAATTTCAGATTATGAATGTCATATAAACAAAGCAGTGACCTTTCGTCAGCTAGATGCTGTGCCCTGTTGCTCATAATGTTGCAACCAGAGATTTACGGAGAAGGGCTGCGAGGGTGCAGATGAGAATGTACAGACACTTGCCAGTGTTGGTGAGCGTTAGTTTAGCATCACTAATGTTGCTTTATAAATAATATTGGGCTTGAAGCTCACTGTTATTTTCCATTCCTGCATTATTTTTTTTCCTGATGTTGCTGTCTCTAAGGATTAAGCTATGTGTTTAGCAAAACACTGATCTGAGATGCTCCCATATCTTATTGTGATTCTATGAAACACCCTAATATTTTTAAAAACACAGCTGGGTGGTTTTCCTCTCAATATTGGTCTTTTGTTTTCCTCACTTTTTCTATGTGATTAATATAATCTAACATACACATATCTCCATCTATTTTCATTATTTGGCAATTATGTCTCTTTTATGCCTGTTTAAGGTTTGCTTAAGATTTGCTTATGGGTTTTTTAATAGGAAAATCATTTTTAGAATTCAGTTTTCTAGGTGCTCTGGTATGTAAGAGTTAGGAGTGACCGTCTTAGGTTATAGTTATTCTTTCTCTCCCTATACTGTCATACAGAGATAATTTCTATGAAGATTTCTCCCTATTCAAATTATAGTTATATATCATCACACTATGTCCCCTAAGCTTATATAAGGAAAATATTTATTTATATAAATGCAAACACAATATGATCATTAACATAGTGGATATTGGAATTAATAGTTACATAATCTAGAGAAGGATGTTCTATCAAATTAGAAAGCAGTGACATTTTATAACCTGCTCAAAATAATGCCTGCTTTTTTTGTTCATAGTACAGAGAAAACTTAAAAAGAAGAGAATAACATTTGTTTTTGAAAGGGATTTTAGCTTGGCATCTGGATTCATAGATACTGAGACAGTAATTAAAAAGAAAAGTTACTGAGTGCCTCGCATATAGCAAAGTAATGTACTTGGCTCTGTAATATGTCTGTGAAGGAATGAAATGTTTATTTGCTTTTCCTTAAGTACCTTGATATAGTGAAGACAATGATTTATTTGTAGAAGACAAATATGCATGGATGAATAACTGTAAGTCTCAACAGGGAAAATATGTTTGTGGCATTTAATAATACATACATGAATATATATACAAATAAATATCTTATAAAACATCCCACACACACGTGATAGAGCTATGTCTTAAACATTTAGAGTAATTAAATGTACACAGACTTTTGGATTTCTAGTATCTCCATTTTCAACCTTTATTTTCCCCAGCCCTATATGCTCACAACAGGTTTACTATCACAAAGTACTGGTGAACAAAAGATACATAAAACCTGTTTCTTCATCTCAAGAAAGTTACAACTTACACATCCAAAAAAGAAAAAAAAAAGCATGCAATGTGCAGAAATACAGAGGAACAGACACAGAGCTGTTGTTAGGTGCTGTCTAGTCAGTCCATTCATAGTGACCCTATGTACAAAAGAAGGAAATGGTCTCTGATACTGTGCCATGCTGGGCACTATTGTCAGTGCATCTCTGATACTCACAGGGTTTTCAATGGCTGATTGTTTTGGGAGTGGATTGTCAGACCCTTCTCCCTAGCCTGCAGCACATGGTATTCCCAGGTAGCCTCCCATCCAAGGACCTTCCAGGCTGACCTCACTTAGCTTCCGGGATCAGGTGGGACTAGATGCTATTGTGCTATGGCTGCAGATATCACATAGAGCTAAAGAAGAGATAAGTCAGACAAGAGATAATATATATGTGTGTGTGTGTGTGTGTGTGTGTGTGTGTGTATGTGTGTGTGTGTATGTATGTATATATATATATATATATATATATATATATGTATGTATGTATGTGTATATATATATGCTCTGTGAAAAATGGGTGAGATTTCTATAGGAGGAAGGGAGAAGGAAAACCCTGAGCACAAAGAATTTTTAATGTCTGTAGCTTGATAAGAAAAGTAACTTCTGTTTAAACTGCCTTCAAATTGTCTGAGTATAGATGTCACCTAAATTAAAATAGAGGAATAAAGTTTAAATAACAGACAGCAAATGAATTTGCTCGTGGTGTTAGGAAATGACAGAGTACAATCAAATTGTTGTTTTTCTCATGATGAGGTGTTGAACCCAATACCTCACACATACTAGGCACGTATTCTGTCCCTAAGCTGCAGTCTCAGCCCCCTTTTTATTTTGAGATAGAGTTTTGTTAGGTTATGCAGGCCACCTCTGGCCTTGAACCTGTGATCTTCCTGCCTCAGCCTCCCATGTAGCTGGAATTATAGGCATGAGCCATGATACTCAGTTCAAGATTTTCCTTATGCATGAATAAAAACTAAAAGAGAGCACAAACACAATGAAGCTAATCAAGGCAGAGGTGGAAGATAGGTGGTAATAGACAACAAAGTAGGATACGCCAGATGACAAAGTAATATTAATATTTTTATATTCTCTCTTCTCTTCCCATGCCTTAGAAATAACTGGGCTCTAAAATTTATTCTCTCAGTAAAAATTATAGCAGTAATGAACATGAGTGGACAACTGAAAGCTTAGGAATAAAAATAGATTGCTGAAGGTAAAATTTTCACTAGGTTTAGTTCGTACTCTTCTGTAGAATATGTAAGGTGATGAATGTGTAAGCAAAACTGTTTTAATAGTTGCATAATGGCTATATCAAATGGCTTATTGCTCTGTACCCTACTAATGTTTATAAATAAGATTTTAAATTTGTTTAAAAATTTCACTAAGGTACATTAGTTCAAGAAGAAATAATTAAAATAAGAAAATTATTTTTAAATAATTATGTTTAAACATTTCACATATCAAAACTTATGGCAAATATTTTTAGACAGAATGCTGTCATTTTAAATTCATACTTTTAAGAGGAAAAAAGGCTAAAAATTTGGTTATTTAAACATTTATCTCAAAAAGTTAGAAAAGGAACAGTGAATCAAACCCAAAGATAGTACAAGGAAGAAACTCATGAAAGGATAGCTATTAATTCAATTTAAACAATGCATAAAATAGAAATTATTAATAAAACCATATACTGGTTTGCTCACTTGCTTGTTTGAAAAAATGAATAAAATTGATAAACCATGATGAGACTGATAAAGAAAAAGGAAAGAACACAAATGCCAGCAATAGTGGAGGGGACATCATTACAGATTCCATGTCATTAAGATAATCCAAAGGGAACATTTGAAAATTTAGATGAAGTAGACAAAGTCTAAGGAAATCACAATTTAATGCAACAAAGTATAAAAGAAAAAATCCATGCAGTCTTAAATTTTTTAAATATATTCATTCTAGAACTAAGATTTGCCAAATAGAACAGAAGAAATTCTCTTTCCAAAGAGCTTCCCGAGAACATATTACCAAAGCTTCAAGAAGAAATCCTGTCAATCTTCCATGAACTCTCCAAGATAACAGAAAAAGAAATAACATGCCCAAATTACTTTAGGAAAACAGTATGATTTTGACAACTGTTGGGGATTTTTAAAATAATATTTCCCAGCTAGGGTCCCTCATGACAGCTTGAGGGGCTGACCCCTAGCTGACCCCAGGGCTCATCCCACTCACTCAAAACAGCCCCTCCCATCGAGTGAGCAAAGATGGCCCCCGGCCAGCTTGACCAGCCTCAACCACCATAATTTTGATTGGCTCCCCTCACCACTGTGCA
>VMDO01026666.1:0-18428 GCA_007922755.1 Pedetes capensis | reverse complement strand
CACACACTGGAAACCTAATCCGCCATTCATGTGCTAATGGACTTTGGAGATGGGACACTAGGAGGTGGCTGGGTCAAGAGGGCTCTGCCCTCTTCAATGAAGTAACCTTTAACCTCCGGGGGATGAATGAATTCATAGGCTTTGTCTTGGAATCCAGGTCCTGCCTGCCCGCCTGCTGCCTGCTGTGTCTCCCCAAGGATGCCTCTGCTCTGTCTCTGTCAGCAGAAAGGCCCTTGTCACATGCCCAGCAGACACCAGCGCCCAGGGCGCAGACTTGCAGCCCTGCAGAAGTGGCAGGTAAATAAGCTTCTGTTCTTTATCAATTACCTAGGGGGAGGTATTTTCCTGCCTGCAGCCATAGCTCTGTGGCATCCGATCCCATCAGATCTCAGAAGCTAAGCAGGGTTGGGCCTGGTTAGTCCTTGGATGGGAGACTGCCTGGGAACACCAGGTGCTGGAGGCTTGGGAGAAGGACCCGGTAACCCACTCCCAAAAATCAATCCGCCATTGAAAGCCCAATGAGTAGCAGAGAAGCACTGACAATAGTGTTTCACCTGTTATATGTTGGGTCACTATGAGTCGGATACAGACTCTATGGCACCTAATAACAACCACCACAACAGGAACTACATAGTTCAATGGAAATTTAAAACAAGTTTTTAAAGTACCTGGAAAATTCCATGAAAGAGAATCCATATCCGTGCTGCTCTGCAATCCCTGCACACACGACATTCGCAGATGCTCCAATCAGCGTCCCATTTCCTGGAATCAAGATTTAAAGCATGAATGTAAAGTCACAGCTTGTCTCGGTGGCGTGATTCTGCTCTCTTTCCTTCTATACTATTTGGATCATCTAACGGGGTTTCGCCGGATGATGACGTCAAAGACACTGGCAAAGTGATTGCTTTGCAAAATCTGCAAACGCACACACACACTAGCAATCAGAAAGTAAATTCTCTTTTTCCTTCTTCTCTTGAGGTACCAGGGGGTTGAACCCCACACATGGTAGGTGAGCACTCAACCACTGAGCCTCCCTGCCAGCCCCTTTTTTATTTTTTATTTTGAGGCAGGGTCTCACCGAGTTGCACAGGCTGCCTCTGGCCTCAAATTTGCGATCCTCCTGCCTTTGCCTCCTGAGTCACAGGGCTAACAGGTGGGCATCACCTGGCTCCAGAAAATGAAATCTCTGCTTTTAAATACCATGATTCTCTCACAGGTAAAACTACGGTTGCTGTATGTGGTGGAATGAAGGAAATGTTAGCAACGTGCATGATCAGGAGTCCGGAGGCGCCCACTCTTTCCTTGGGGAGGTGGAGGCTGCAGTGAAACGAGCAAGGCCAGGGCCAGCTTATGTCATGTGGGCGACGGCTCAGCCTTGTGCTGGACTTGCATCCATGCAGGGCGGATGGCACCAGAGAGGTTACCGTCCCCCCAAAGTCCTCCCTGCGCCAGGACTTTCCTTATAGCCTGACCTTCCTCCCCAAGGTCTCCACCTGTCAGCCATCCCCTTGCAGGAAGCCGTCTGCCCTCCTGAAGGCCTCTTAATGGGGAGGTAGAATGTTAACTTTTTAAGTCTCATTGGCACACCAGACATGGGGCCGCACACCTGTTATCCCAGTGACTCGGAGGCAGAGGCAGGAGGATCACAAGTGCGAGGCCAGAGGCTGCCTGCACAACTTAGCAAGACCCTGATTCAAGATGGAAAAATTAAAAATGGCCTGGAGTGCAGCGCACTGGTAGAGCACTTGCAAAGCAGGATCAACCTCCCGGTCCCTCAAAAAAAAAAGTCTCATTCTTGTTTTGTTGTTGTTGTTGTTGTTGTTTTTATGATCTGACTGGATCGGATGCCACGGGGCTATGGCTGCAGGCGGGCTCGTGTCTTAGACAGAAGCCATTTCAACATTTCCACACTCTTGCAAGAACCTCGGCCCTCAGCGGCTGAATTAGATGGATTAACTCTCTCCTGAGGCCATAGGGACTTCACTGGATGACATTAATCCCCCTCCACAAATAAGGAGATTAAGGTAACCAGAAAGTTATTGATCCAATAGTCAGAGATCAGTCAGGAAATAAAGAAAGCTGGATTACCTCAGCCGGCCTGCGTGTAAGGATGAAAGCCCAGTCGCTATCTGCTGTGTGTATTTACGGCGCTCCCCAGTCCCCCTGTGTTCCCACAGGCGACCAGGCCACCTGGATGGGAGGACCCGGCCTCAGCTCCCTTCCAGACAACCCCCCCCCCCAGCCCCGCTGCCTGGCCTCCCGGGGGCACTTTCACCCAACTCTCTAGTCTCTGTAATTTCTCTAAACCACACCCCCATCAAAACAACCTTCCATGTGTCCCTGTGCTTTTACGTGGGCCTCTACTTCTCAGGGACCAACCCTGGGGACCTCACCAGCACACGCTAAGGCAGGGGTAGGGGAGGGAGAGAAAGAGCCCAGTGCCAAGGGTGCCCCTAATGTGGGTGCCACGGTCCACATGGGTGCAGAGTGGGCCCACGGGGGCTTGGAGATCAGCAACGATCATTCTCAGACCACAGGCCTGGGATGCCAAGAGGCTGCTCTGCAGAGAGTGGGGAGTGACGGGCTTTGCCGAGGGCCTGAGCAGATCTGGCCGTGCTCCAGGGCTCAACACGGGGTTCCCTGCAGGAAGTCAATGGGGCTCTCTCCATTTCATATATACATAAATAAATATCCTGCAGCCGTAGTCCTGTGGCATCTGATCCCATCAGATCTCAAAAGCTAAGCAAGGTCTGGCTGGTTGGTACTTGGATGGGAGACCGCCTGGGAACACCAGGTGCTGCAGGCTTGGGAGACGGACCTGGCAACTCACTCCCAAAAAACAATCCACCGCTGAAAACCCTATGAACAGCAGAGAATCACTGACAATAGTGTTTCACCTGTTGTACATAGGACCGCTATGAGTCGGATACTAACTCAACAGCACCTAATAACAAATACTGTAAAAATGTAAATATAAGGGCTGGGGTTTAACTCAGCTGGTAAAGCATTGCTCTGTACTTTCTGAGGACCCAGGTTCAATCCCCACTACCAAAAAATGGGACAAGGATGTGGCAGGCCACTCCTGAAAACAATCCTGCCATTGAAAACCCTATGAAGGTGTCCATGAGTCGGACCTGAGTAGTCAGCTCCAAACAACAACCGCAACATATATACCCACATATGGGTTGTTTCTGGTATTTTTTTCTAGTATTTTTCTTCTAGTATTTTTTCTAATATATTTTTCTAAAATGAGGCCGAAATGAATACTCTTTCTCATCAATCTTTGAGTACCTAATTTGATAAATATGTAGATGAAATTCATAGAAGTAGGACTATTGGTTCACATTGAAAACTCAGATAGAAAGAGTACAGGTGGCCTTCAAAGAAATGGTTTGCGTAGGAGGGCTCAAACTTGACATACCCACGCTGTCACCTGGGCAGGCTCGCAGCGCGCCGTGCCTTCCCGTGACACGGCCAGCCCCCTTACCTCCCAGGCAGGCACCGAGGGCCAGGGCGTACATGAGCGGTGGTGCAGGCAGGCTGACCTCAGGGTCTCGGCACAGGTTCAGGAGCACGGGGACCTGCGGAGGAGATGGACAGTGACATCGCGTCCCACGGAGGCTCACAGGAGCTGCACCCCATGACTGCTTACAAACCCCACTGTGCTTGACACCAGGTCAAACCTCAGGGACACCCCCCCAGCTGCCTGGGATGAAGCCAGGGAACCCTGGCATGCGCAAGCACCTGAGTACGCGCCCATCTGCGTGCGTCTGACTCCAGCCACACGACCAGCTGGTTCTGCTCGTGTGCAGCTGCGCCAGCCCCACTGTGAAGCGCCCCCGAGTCCCGCCTTGCCTGGGAGCGAAACCGCCCAGGCAGGTGTGTGGAACGTCTCAAGTCCCACGGGAACTTTGTGCAGTTAACTCTCAGGCACCCCTCAGTCATGTGTGCTCCCTCTTCGACTGACCGGTGAGGAAACTGAGGCACAAGGAGGGACAAGAACGGGGACCTCACAGGTGGCCAAGCTGGGACTTGAAGACAGCTCTCTGCTTGAAACGCACAGCCTGGTAAACCTGGGAGAGCTGCTGGCTGCTGCTCTCTGCCAATCAGCCCAAACCTGCTGGCCTTCATGGTGGAACAATGGATTATGGAGTCTGCAACTAGGAGTTATCATTCTCTTGTGGGTCGTGCCAATGGCCGGTGCACCTTCCTGATGGAGAGATGTTGCATCATTGCAACCAATGAAACATGCAGTGGCTGCAACATTTCTGTCAGAAACTTGTGTTTTTAAAATGTGCTGTGCTTCCGTCTCCCTAAGTGCTCTTGGAATTGATGGCTTGGTGTCGTGCATCTTTGGGATACAGCCTAAACATGCCACTTAGGTTTTGCAGGGCACCGTGAAGTTAAGAGCCAGCACTGCAACCTTCAATCTGTGGGTCAAGGAAAGAGAAAGCCCCTCCCTCCTGGGCACTGCAGCACTGATCTCGCCCACCAGAGGGCGCGTGGTACACATCCACCCCTCGGCAACCTGTAGTGCACACAGCCAGTCAGCACCCTGGTCAGCGCCAAGGTAATGGAGGACGCAGCATCTCTGGGCCGCCCACATTTCTGCTTGTCTAGCTCTTGGGCTTCTTAACTCACATAACGGCATGGCTGGGATTCAAGTCCAGATCTGCCCTCAGCAGAAACAGCTATGAATTTCCACACCTTCTCATGTTATTTAACCTAACTGCAGTCCATTTAGTCTGCAGCTGTAGCCCTGTGGCGTCCGATCCCATCAGATCTCAGAAGCTAAGCAGGGTCGGGCCTGGTTAGTCCTTGGATGGGAGACCGTCTGGAAACACCAGGTGCTGTAGGCTTGGGAGACGGACCTGGAAACCCGCTCCCAAAAAACAATCAGCCATTGAAAACTCTATGAACAGCAGAGACGCACTGACAATAGCGTTTCGCCTGTTGTAAGCAGGGTCGCTATGAGTCAGACACCAACTCGACAGCACCTAACAACAACAACAAGCAGTCCATTGGATCTGTCTCAGCTCCTACATTATTTTGTTCCTGATCGGTTTAGGAAAGGATGAGCTGAACCAAAAATGATAGCAGGTAAAAAGCAAAAACACGAGGGAAATGCTTTTGACTTGATCGCCTCTAAGAGCATTTTTTCTGATGTCAAGTGTGATGGCCAACCATTACAGCTGCCCTTGTGAGGCCTGGAAAGAAACCTGGGGGGAGAAAATGCTTCTGAACAAGACAGTCGTGAAAAAATGACTTCCACCCAGAGGCTGGGATATCACTGTGGACAACAAGGAGGACCCAAGAAGCCACGTAAAGGAAACCCAGAGAACTATGTGCATAAATTACCACCCTTTCAATTCAACAGCAGGACAAGAATAATAACATTTCCCCTTGAAAATTGCCTGGGAATCCTCCCTGTTCAAGCCAATGAGGTTTTAATGCAGGGATCAAGCTCAATGGAGAAAGCTCAGCAGTGTATGCTGGGTTCCCAGTGTGGTCTTCACAGGGCACTGTAGGCAGAGGCCGCGCCTGCAGGTCTGGGCTCAGCCTCCCGCAGCTCCCTGTCAACTAGAGATAGGAGAACGGAGGAGGGAAAGAAAGAGGGAAGGAAGGAAGGAAGGAAGGAAGGAAGGAAGGAAGGAAGGAAGGAAGGGAGAGAAAAAAAGAAAGAAAGAGAAAGAGAGAAAGAGGAGGGAGGGAGGGAAGAAAGGAAGAAAGAGAAGGAGAGAGAAAGAGGAGGGAGGGAGGAAAGAAAGAAAGGAAGGAAGGAAGAAGAAAGAAAAAGAGAGAGAGGAGGGAGGGAGGGAGGGAAGAAAGAAAGAAAGAAGAAAGAGAAATAGAGAGAAAGGAGGGATGGAGGAAAGAAAAAAAAGAGAAAGAAGAAAGAAAAAGAAAGAGAGAGAAAGAAAGAAAGGGAGAGAGAGAGGTAGAGAGAAGAAAGAAAATCTAATTCCCCCAAGGCCCTGGGGTGCCCTCCTGTGGGCTGGCCTTCCTCTGGCTGAACGTTCTCTGCAGCCCTCTCTAGCCAACAGGGAGGGACAAACTCAGCTAACAATGTGGTTCTTTCTTTCCGGCCATGGAAAGACAAGCAGAAATCCATGGTGTAAGCCCACCAGCAGTGAACTAAGTCTCTGGAATCCCCTAAATTATTTGGCCTGCCTTCTGGACCAGCGGCAGAAGAGAAACCCCACAAACACACAGAAGCAGAGCCTCCACCTACGGCTCTTGGCACAGGGTTAGCAAGGGGAGCACAGGACAGGGTGGGGACACAGCACCGCCAAAAAGACAGCATTTGTTACCTCTCTGTAAACTCACTCCCGGGATAATGGGGTTCCACACACACATCTTTTGTGTGTGTGTGTGTGTGTGTGCGCGGTACTGGGGTTTGAACCCAGGGCCTTGTGCCTGCATGCTCTGCAAGAGCTGGACCACTGAGCTGCGCCCCCAGCCCATTTTTTTCCTTTTTGAGACAGGGTCTTGCTAAGTTATGCAGACTGCCTCTGGTCTTGAACTTGCAATCCTCCTGCCTCAGTCTCCCGAGCCGCTGGTGTTACAGATGTGCGCCACTGAGCCTGGCTAGCACACATCTTTCTAAACATATCTCTGAGCCGCTGCCACACAGCCTTGTCAAGTGCACCCCACCCCCTCACGCCCCCACCACTTGTCTCCTGACCACACATTTGCAATGCTCATGGCCACTGGGCATGGTGCCTGCACAGGCCAGCTGGCTGAGCCCTCGTAAGCTTCTGTGCTCCTTTCCCTGGGGCCAGAGGGTGTGGCAGCTGGGCATAAGAAAGGGCTCTGCAGCCAGTGGGGGCCCCTCTGGAGGCAGCAAACCTAAATCACCTCCCACAGAGCCCTTCATGCCAGTGAATTCCACAGGGGCCAGAATGAATGGGAGACATCGCCACCACCGTGGGCTTATTATGTGAGGTGTTGCTGGGGACAGGCGGGACGTCCTTCATGCACCAGGTGGGCCGTGGGAAGGGATCCACGGGGCCCAGGCTCCCCGCGTGCCTGCGGGTACCAGCATGTTGCCAACCCTAATGGTCTCACTGCACCCGTTCCTCTCCCCAAGTCTCCCTGAGAGCCTCTCCGGGCAGTGCACACAGAAGTTCCCAGAGCAAACGCACCCCCTGCACTTGGGGACCCCCGGGCTGCCAGGGAAAGGGGATCTGCGAAAGGCAGGGAACAGAGAGAGCGGGGCCTGGGAGGGACAGCCGAGGGGTGTCCCCAGCAGCAAGGTGGCATCAGCGAAGGGACGAGAGCCCTCAGCACCACACTAGAGACAGGGGCTGCGGCCACAGAAGACGGGTTTGTGGCAGATGGCGGGGAGGTAGGGAGGACGGGCAGAGTGGGGTTCGTGCCGCCAGGGGGTGTCCAACTGGCTTAGTGACGGAGTGGCTGGGGGACAGCAGGCGAGGAGGGGATAAACAAAGAGTCATTTTAGGAAAACCAGCCTCCTGCCATTAGTCCACCTTTTTTTTTTTTTTTTTTTATCCATTTATGTTGTTGTTAGGTGCCGTCGAGTCGTGTCCGGCTCATAGTGACCCTCATAGGGTTTTCAATGGCTGACTGTTTCAGGATTGCCTCAGGAGTGGATTGCCACATCCTTCTCCCATTTTTGCGGTGCTGGGAATTGAAATCGGGACCTCAGACACTGCAAAGCAGCGCTCTAACCACTGAGCTAAATCCCAGCAGTTATCCATTTATAAACACTTGCTAAATCTTCACATCAGGCCTGAAGCGAGCAACGGAAGACACGAGTGTCAGTCGACGGAGCTCCCAGACCAGTGCAGACATCTCCTGCTGATGCGTTTGGTGAGTGACACGGTGGAGGTATGTGTGGATGCTGCGTGACCCCCAGGGTGAGCAAGGCCCTGGGGACAAGCGTCTCAGCAAGCTTAAGGGCGCCTTGAAGCCTCAAATAGGTCCTACGTTTTGAGAACTACCGATGAGCCCCAGCTCCCCAGCACAGAAGCTAAAGCCCACTCCCCTCCTCCGTTATAACAGGGACCATGGCTCCTCCACACACACGCTACAGCCCATAGGCCAGCTTGGAGGATCTGCAGGAGGGGTATAACAAGGCACACTGGGGGCAGGGTGACAGGTGCCACCTCCACCGGGAAGCAGGAGGGGGGTGAGCCCAAGCCTCCACGCCAAGCAGCACGCACTGAGAGCCTCACGGGGCAGCCCCGCCCCACTCCTACTGTGGCCTTGAGAAATTCCCCAAAGTCCCAAGACCTGCACTCTGCCCTACAGAATCTCCTTTCCTTCTTTAACTAAGATGGTATCTACTGGTTTGTTAGCCACAAGGAACAAACTTTTAGTGTTAAACATCTACACTTCCAAAGGAAGAAATTGCTATGTCTTAGTTGACGGTGGTCCGTCAAGTAGATCTGACTCATGGCAACCCTAAGTACAACAGAATGAAACACTACCCAACACTATGCCATGCCCATGATCTTTTTATGATCGAACCCATTGTTGCAGCCACTGTTTCTTCTCATTTTGATTGTGCCACATCAGGAAAAGGAGATGCCAGAGGCTTTACTCTATTCCCATCACTAAGGTCAACTCCACTCTGAGGAGGTAACTATACCCCCAATATTTCTTGAATACCTTCCAGCCTGCGGGGCTCATTTTCTGGCACTATATCTGATAGTGCTTCTCTGCTATTCATAGGGTTTTCAATGGCTCATTGTTTTGGGAGTGGGCTGCTGGGTCTTTCTCCCTAGTCTGTCTTGGTCTGGAAGCTCAGCTGAAACCTGTCCACCATGGGTGGCCCTGCTGGTATCTGAAATACCAGTGGCCTAGCTTTCAGCATCACAGCAACACACAAGCCCCACAGCAGAACAAGCTGACAGACTCGTGGGGAGCTACCCCTTTTGATGACTGTTAACATCCCTTCCAGATGTTTTGTTTATTTGTTTTGTTTCAGATAAGGCCCTCCAGAGGAAGCAGCCAGAATCACTGAGTCACTCTGAACCACGTTGCTAGGTGATGAAGACTGAATTTTGCTCATGATCCTATCAATATGGTGCTAAATTCCTCACCCAGAGAGGTGGTCTTGTCTGCCCTTTTTGAACATGCGATGTTTGAAGCAGCATGATCTTGAACTGAGCATGCTCAGGAATGCGCCTACCTCCGCACGTAATAATGACACTCTCCAGTGGGAACGATCATGAGTTTCCCTAATAAAAAACACCTTGCCTGCTTTGTTCTGAGAGATGCTGGTTTCGGAGCGATCCCCACAGCTCATGAAACAAGTAATAAACCTCTGTTCACCCTTTCATCTCTTGCTTGTGCTTACTGACTTTGCACTCACCAAGAGATGAACCTATTATGTGTGGCTACCTACTGAAAAGATGATACCACTGTGTACATTACCAATAAAATGAGCCCCGCTAAAAGACCAGCAATAAAGTCATCACCTGCTAAGATTATCTGCTTGAAAATATAAAAACCTATCTGCATGCTGCTCTTTAAAAAGTACAACAAAAAAACAGATTTGTTAATAAGACTGAAAATAAAAGATTGGAAAAAGATGGAGCAGGCAGGGGGTTGGCGCAGAGATGGAAACTTTATAAAATATAAAAGAAACCAGACACGGAGAAGTTACATAGATTATGCACCTTCAATGCCTAATACGATCATCAAACAAATGATGGAAAGCTATCCTGAGGTGCAAGAAGAAATAGATCAAGCCACAAATGATCTGCTCTATCGGAACAGACTGATCAGAAAAGCAAAGAGAGTCTGGAGACGCTCTGAGTGCCTGATGACATGCTTGCAGGCGTAGACATGTCCAGAACTCTGCTTACACGCGATAAAGTTTGTCTTTATCTTCTTTGTCTTGGCGCTTTTTTTGCTTTATTTTTAAGAAATAAAGCACTACAGATACACATGGCACTCTGCGCCTCTCTTCAAGCTCTGTGACTATTTCTATCCCTCAGCTCCAATGGGAGCACTCACCCTGTGCTGCTGTGTGTTACAAGAATGTAGCCAGTTTTTGTTTTGCTTGTGACCCAGCTGAGTTTGCCTTGAGTCTCCTTGGAGACTTTGGATTTAGACTTTGAACATGGTCAGGACTGTTAAGACCTTGGGGACTCCTGAAGTTGGACCGAATGCATCTTGCATTATGAGATGGCCATGACCCTGGAGGGCCTGGGGCGGAGTGCTGTGTTTGGATCTAAAATGCCCCCAAAGGCTGTGTTTAAATGTTTGGTGCACAGGGGAGGCGCTGTTTGTGGAGGCCACAGAAGTCTGCACAGTGTGACCTCACTTTGCAGAAGTAGGCCATGGGGGCGAGCCTCTGGAGGCCTTCCCTGGACCCTTACTTCCAGGAATCTCTGTGAAGTCCTCTTCCACAGGCCCTGCCATCTACTCCCCCCCCATGCTGTCCAACCTCTATGGACGGAAATTCTCTAAACCGTGAGCCATAAACCATAAAAGACTGACCAAAAAGCCTGGGTCCTGTGGCCACACCATAAGGCCTTGCCAGGGTCAGGCTCACCCCTACCTCAGAGGACAGCTGACCTTGTTGACCCCCGAGCCAGGGACGTACCAAAGGGCAGCTGTAGTAGACAGTGAAGCTGAGCTGGATGGGTTTGTTGTTGTTGTTGTTGTTGTTGTTGTTGTTGTTGTTGTTTGGATGGTCTTATAAATGGTGTTTATTTCAGATTTTTATTTTCTATTAGTTTGTTGCCCCTACATAGAAATACAACTGATTTTTGAGCTTTTATCTTCAGGGTCACTGATTTATTCATTTGCTAAATCTAGTATTTTCTTCTTCTTCTTTTTTTTTTTTACAGTCCCAGGGAGCTGAACCCCAGGCCTTGCATATACTTTGCAAGTGCTCTTCCACTGAGCTGCACTCCCAGCCCCTTTTTTATTTTCTGTCCTGAGACAGGGTCTTGCTAAGTTATGCAGGCTGCCTGTGGCCTCGAACTTGCGATCCTCCTGCCTCGACCTCACAAGTTGCTAGGATTACAGGTGTGCACCACAGCGCCCAGCGAGGCCTCGGAGGTCTTGTTTCTCCCACTGCCTCTGAGCCTTGGGTCAGTGTTGACAGGAACGATGCCCAAAGTGACCTTGTCCTGCTCCTGACCCCAGGGGAAAAGACGCCGTATTTCACATCTGAGTACTTCTTGCTGCAGGTTTTAGAGACCCTCTGCACCGGGCCTTTGAACGCCCTACTCTGGAGCCCACAGACCTCACAGGTCTTCTTCTGGGCGTGGCTCAGAGAAGCGTCTTTCCATGGGCTCTGGTCACTGTGACATGCGGGCTTCCATTCTGTGTGATTCTCCCTTCATGCCCAGAGGGCCTCCCTGCCCATGCCAGGGTGGGGCACCCTGTGGGTCCCCGATACATGTCCCCATAAGGAAACACCAAGGCCAAGCTTTGACCAAGGGACACAGGAGCGAGTTGACCCCCTTTCCTCCAGTGGCCTGGCTACCTGTGAATCACAGGTAGGCCACCTGCTAAGGCCTCATCCGGCCAACTCCCCTCCTCCTCTGCCCCCGCCACCCTCCAGCTCCTTGAACTGCCTCAGAGTTGGCACCCAGGGCCCTCAGGCTAAGACACTTGAAAACACACGTGACCCCACCAAAAAAAAAAAAAAAAAAAAAAACCTTTGCGTAGAAGTTTGGAGCTGATTACTCACCAATTGAAGGCTGACGTAGCCCATTATTTAGGACAAGGAGCGTATGTAATAAATAACAGAGACTCTGGAATTATTACACCTTTTACCTGTGGCTAATTTGTATAATGCCTGTGGCCATAGCACTATAGCATCCAATCCCTTTATATCTCGGAAGCTAAGCAGGGTCAGGCTTAGTACTTGGTTAGTACTTGGTTAGTACTTGGCTTAGTACTTGGTTAGTACTTGGTTAGTACTTAATACTTGGTTAGTGCTTGGTTAGTACTTAGTACTTGGTTAGTACTTGGTTGGGAGACTGCCTGGAAACACCAGGTGCTGCAGGCTGGGGAGACAGACCCGGCAACCCACTCCCAAAAATCAATCCTCCATTGAAAACCCTATGAATAGGAGAGAAGCACTGACAACAGTGTTTCCCCGTTGTACATAGGGTTGCTGTGAGTCGGACACCAACTCGACAGCACCTAAAACAACAACAATTTGTATAATATACAGGTAGAAAGCAAGGCATTTGTTTATTCAGTGGCTGCGGTACCTGGATGCTATGGGTCAATATTAAGCATGAGGACTGTGGAGCCCACTTGTTATTGCTAATGGAATGGGAAGGCTTGAAAAGAACATTAGGCTCAGGGCATCCAGCTGTCAACTCCAGGCACCTATTAAAGTAAAGAATGAGAGATTTATCTCTTAAGACAGCGGTGGTGAAAACCAGTTCTGTTGATTTTTGCTTTGCGTATCTGGGGGCTATGTTATGAACTGCGTGCATAGCCAAGATCGTTGTGTTTTGTTGATGAATTAGACCTTTCATAGGAATGAAATGCTTTTATTTATCTCTAGTAATGCTTTCTCTTGAATATTATTTTGCCTATTTTATATGCTTTCAATCTTTCTTTATCTTTATATTAAGAGTGTGTGTTTTTATAAAGAATATATAGTTGGCTCTTGCTTTTTTAAAAAAGTCAAATCTGCCCATCTCTGCCTTTTAGCCAAGGCATTTAGGTAAGCATTTTAAAAAGTTGGTTTTGACCCTGAGTGGTAGCACCAACCTGTAATCCTGTAATCCTAGCCCTCAGGAGGCTGAGGCAGGGGGATTTTAAGGAAACCTTGTCTCAAAAACAAACAGCTGATTTTTATTTACCCTTTGCTTGTTTATCTTAAAAATATGTTTTTATATTCATATTCTTTCTCCTCTTACACAGAAGATAAAATATGTAAGGAGAAATTGGGAGGACATTGGCAAAACACCCAAAACCGGGAAAACGGCTTTTGAAGATCTGGTTTGTAAATTAGAAATCTAGGGAAAATGAAAGTAACTCGATTGGACATTTGTACAAAGCCCTTCATAAATCCCCTGAACCTGATTGGACAATTGGACTCAAAGCTGATTGGCTCAGGCCATTCGAGGGTGAGCTATATAAGGAGCTGCACTGCAGCAGCTCACTCTCTCTCTTCCCCAGACCACTGATCAAGATAGAACTCTCTGTGTCTGACCATGGACAAGGAAAGAACTCTCTCTCTCTCTGCTACAGACCATCAGCAAGGAAAGGACTCTCTGGATTTGACCAGCAACACAGAAGCATCTCTCCTTGTGACCACTGAGACCAGGACAACTAGACGGCGCTCTCAAGGCAAGAGAGACCACAAGCAAGCTGAGGAAAGCCTCGGACTGAGAGCCAAGAGGCTGAAGCTGAGGACCGTCTCCGGTCCCAGCTCCAAAGACAGAAGAGCCACTGCTGCCCCTGAGGCAGCAACAGAGCTGCAGCACTTAGGCTGCTAACACTTGTTATAGCTGGGCACTTGTTTGGGTTCCACCCCGCCCTTATCAGGTTGGAGGCAATAAAGAGCTGCATGGTCCCCTAAGGTAAAGAGTCCCAAGGCTTCTCCTTTCTCCCCTCTCATGGCATTCCCAAGGGCCACAGGAGTCTGCACCCCTCACCTGAGGGTCCTGAGTAAGTTGTGTTTAGTTATCTGTGTGCATGGTCGTGCCACCCATCTGAACATCCAGGCCGGACCAGGAGGTGTGCGCCCCACAAAAAATACTCTAAAAATTGCTCTTTGTTTTTTGCATTAAAACTGGGACATGTGACAATAGCTATATGATGTCTGCACCTCAGGAATTCATGAAGAAATAAAAACCATGGAGCAGTTCAGATTCCCAAACTCAGAAAGCAAACCAATGCCACAACACAGGGGACCGACCTGGACAGAAACTGAGTTCCAGGCTGTGGGACACAATGCCTAGGTTTGCCCTGGGGGCGGTCCTAGTGGGGAAGCTGGGGCGAGCCTGGCCCCTCCCTCCTCACTCCGCCAGGGCCGCTGCTCTCACCCGTGGGGTCTCACTGTCCCCAACTGACAGAGGGCAACAGAGTGTCTTGGGAGCCACCTTGTATGGACTGTCCATGGGACAGAGGAGGCCTCCTGCTCACAGAACAATGGACAGAGCTCTCCATGTGGTGTCCTGCCAGGAGGGGTACACCAGGCCCCTGTCCCCATGCCCAGCACTCCTGAGCCCCAAGCTGTGTGTGGCTGGACCCCTGCCTTACATACCAGCCCTGCTCTCATTTTTCACTTTGCCACACCAGGGTTCACAGTTCCTGTCCTGATCC
The DNA here is from genome assembly GCA_007922755.1 of Pedetes capensis. NCBI lineage: Eukaryota > Metazoa > Chordata > Mammalia > Rodentia > Pedetidae > Pedetes > Pedetes capensis. Next base: position 4,151 of record VMDO01026666.1, on the reverse strand, counting down.
AAACAGTCAGTGACACAGAAGACGCCCAGGAACGGGGCTCACTGGCCCCCTAAGACCTGGGTTGCTGCTGTCGGCGGGGGTCAGGCCCCAGAGAACTTGACCACCCAGATTCTTCATGCACAGAGGGGAAAGACAGCTGCTTCTGTCTTTTGGATTCTCACATTTTTCCTTAAAGATAAACAAAATGCAGTGTTTTCTGCGGGGGCAGCAGCTCCGCTGGGCTCACCCCAAACGGCCAGTCACCCAGCATGCGATGCAGACCCTGGGCTCAGGGATCCTGCCCACAGTCTGTCCTTTGAAGCCGGAGGGTACAGAGGGGCGCGTTCCATGTCTGCTTCCTTGGGAGGGGAGAGTGAGCTCAGAGTGTGTGCAGGCTGAGGCTGGGCCCCGAGACCCAGAGCGGCTACTCACCATTGTGGCTGTGAATGGGATGTTGTCGATCAACGATGACGCCAAGGCCGAGACCCACACCACCAGGACGATGGCCGCCGTGAGGCGCCGATCCTCAGGGACCATCTGGAGGGGGCAGACAAGGGCCACGTGGGGCATTAACAGTGTTGTTACCTCAGTCAATCGGGGTCCCATCCCAGGACCAGTGAGAGTCAAAGGGACCAAGGACTCCTAGTCACTTCTCCTGCATACAACAAGACCACGGCTGTCACAGGTGAGGAGATCAGGGCCACATCCACACCGGGAACCCCAGCTGGGTGTCTACAAGCACTTCCCGGCCACCTGGCCCGGAGGGAGGCAGGGGCGGAGGGACCCCCTCTCCACACCCACCCGTGTGGCTGCCCACACTGGTCCCGCCCCAGATGGGGACATTTGCAGCCTTCGTCACCTGGCCACTGCTCCCTCCTCAACAGGCTTTAACTAAAGCTAAAAGCAAAGCAGCGAGTGTCTGTAATTATATATTCTTTGGAAAAAGTCACCCTTCGTGTCTAGGCTACCCAGGATAAAGGCAGTTTCCTGCCATGCTTTTTACATAATTAATGTACCTATTCTTACCAGATTATTTTTTTTCTCTTTTCAAAATCAAAGAACAGTGGCTGGGGCACGTTCTGTTGCAGCATTTAATGTACCTTTATTAGCAGAGCGGTCTGTTCGCCAACATATTCTATTAAGTGCAGATGCGCCAAGGCCTAGAAGAAAGGAGAACACACAGAGATTTTGTGAATGCTTTTCAGATCAGAAGAGAGCATAAGGTGGGCCCAGATTCTCACTTCCTATAGAAAACCAGACTCAAATCCACAGTCTATGAATAATTCACCACTGAAGGTTCACAGAGGAGAAACGTGTGCAATCGCAGAGGCAGGATTTCCTCATCGATCTGTGTCGATGTCCACGTGAAATTGAAATCTGAACAGAAGGCAAGCTCTGCATTTGAAGATCTGCACGGGAGGGCGCTGTTTGATCGGACATGATGGAATATTTGCGAGTAAGGTGCGTTTCCCATTTCTGGTTGAAAGCTACCCGCCCCAGTTGGAGCTTAAAAAGGAAAGTGCACGGTCTTTATAACTATCAAAGAAAGGAAGGGAAGTTGTGTGTAGCTGAAACGTGTAACTATTTTCACAGAATTAAACAGATGCAGAGCGTTACATTCACAGGAAAGGAGGAAAGAAGACTGGAAGAAAATGGAAATGTGGGGATCATTCTGCCCAGATGGCCACCTTGAGACCAGCCACAGGGGCTGGGGGCCACAATGGATCCCCAGTAAAAGGGCACTGGGACAGAACCAGATGAGGGGGTGGCGCCGCTCCCCAGCCCCTCCCAGTGTGTGGCCTTTTCACTGGGATTTGGTCATACTGAAGGAGCATCGACATTGAAGGTGTCAGCCCGACCATGTTCAAGGTTAAGAATCCCTACTGACCCATGGGCTCAGCTGTCAGCAGGCCTTCACTTAACAACTATGGAGCCCAAATATTGGGTCTTCAAACATGAGTCTCAATCATTTTGTAGTAACTGAATGACAAGGACCATCTCCTCATGGCAGAGTCTCAGTCTCAGTACCACTGATGTCTAGAGCGGATCGTTCTTTGCTGTGGGGGGCTGAGCTGGCTGCCATGAGAGCTGAGTGGACTCCCCAGCCTGGGCACAACATGGCGGCAGAACCACCTCTGATACCATGTGGTAACCAAACATGTCTCCATGCAGAGTCCACGTCCCATGGGGGGTAAAATCAATCCCTGTTAGGAACCACAAATTTACCATAATCTAAATTTTCTTAAACAGATTTCTAAATTAAAAAGGTTAAATGCAGCCACACCTTTTACTTTGCTGTATACTATCAACTGGAAGAAAAAGCAGAGGTCTAAACCAGATTAAAATATCCACCAAATCCCAAATACAGATGGTTATATGTGGCTATGCCCCCCACAGTATTATGTATAAACCTTAATGTCTGTATTTAGACAATTATATTTATACCTCTATATTATATAACTGTGCCAAATATCTTAGTCTATGACATATATAAAAAGATAAAATGTTGTTGTTGTTGTTAGGTGCTGTCGAGTCAGTGTCCTACTCATAGCGACCCTACGTACAACAAGCGAAACACTATTGTCAGTGCTTCTCTGCTGTTCATAGGGTTTTCAATGGCGGATTGTTTTGTGGGAGTGGGTTGCCGGGTCCTTCTCCCAAGCCTACAGCACCTGGTGTTCCCAGGTGGTCTCCCATCCAAGGACTAACCAGGCACGACCCTGCTTAGCTTCCGAGATCTGATGGGATTGGATGCCACAGTGCTACAGCTGCAGGCAAAGATAAAATAATATCTGCAAAGTACTTGAACATTGCACCTAATAACTCAGTTCAAAATATCTGATCTCTCAATTTTAAGAAAAACCAAACTATGAGGAAGATACAAATATTGTATATTCTTTCATAAAGTGCAAATGAACTAGATGTGTAGTACCTCCTTCTATCAAGTGTAAAGCTGAGAAATGATACACATTTTACATTTCACAATGTAAAGTTAACACACACTGGAGGACTATACTCATCACTTATCGCCATCAATTTACATACAGTAGTGAAGAGATTGTTGTTGTTGTTAGGTGCCGTCGAGTCGTGAGGGTCCAACTCATATTGACCCTCATAGGGTTTCCAATGGCTGCTTGTTTCAGGATTGCCTTGGGAGTGGGTTGCCATGTCCTTCTCCCATTTTTGCAGCACTGGGAATCGAACTCGAGACCTCAGAGACTGCAGAGCAGCGCTCTACCAACTGAGCTAAATCCCAGCTCAGTGAGGAGATTAGCCTACAACTATACCATTGTGGCATCCGATCCATCAGATCTCAGAAGCTAAGCAGGGCTGGCCTGGTTAGTCCTTGGATGGAATACTGACTGGGATCACCAGGGGCTGTAGGCTGGGGAGAAGGACCCAGCAACCCACTCCCAAAAATCAATCTGCCATTGAAAACCCTATGAATAACAGAGAAGTACTGACAATAATGTTTTGCCTTTTGTACGTAGGATCATTATGAGTCGGACACTGACTCAATGGTACCTAATGACAACAACAGTGAAAAGATTGGCCTTTGATGAGTTAAGGATGAAGGCCGTCATCTGTACATAGCACTAACTATCCATGAAGAATATTGAGAGTATATACTATAGGAGGGGAAAGCAGAATTTTAAATAATTATCAATCAAATTAAGCCAGAAAGGAGGTCAAAAATAAAAACATAAAAAGTAAAACCAACAAAAAGATGGCAGAAATAAACGCATATCTATCAGTACTGTCATTACATGTAAATGGAATCAATGTTTTAATCTGGGTGTGGTGGCACATGCCTATAATCCCAGCACTGAGAAGATTGAGTCAGGAGCCCAGCGTGGTGGTGCATGCCTGTAATCTCAGCACTAGAGAGGCAGGGGCAGGAAGACGGATGCAAATTTGAGGTTAGCCTGAGTTCCAGGCCAGCCTGGGCAAAACAGTGAGACCCTGTCTCAAAAAATAATAAAAAAATTAACAGAAGAAGAAGGGGGAAAGGGGGAAAGGAAAAGGAGAAGAAAGAGGAGAAGGAGGGGAAGGAGGAGGAGGAGGTACCACAGTGCTCTCATTACTATACCTTTCAGGGAACTCATGGAAGTAGGTGAAGAAGAAGAACAAGGAGGAGGAGGAGGAGGAGGAGGAGGAGGAGGAAGAAGAAA